>JAQIWE010000159.1:0-29013 GCA_034698565.1 Campodea plusiochaeta
CTATTTTAATGCTACTTTTTAAGCAATTATGTAGTGTTTGGTATCATTGGATTCAGGATGAAGTTTTTTATTCTTATGTCTTTCCAAATTTTGAATTAGCATTAAGTTAAAATATTTAGTAGATGGTTTACGGCAAAAAATGTGATGACGATTTTAATTATTTTTTCAATCGTTGGCATGGTACATTAATGACATAATGAAAAGATAGAAGAATTTTGTTTTACATGTATAATCCAAAATGATATTTGTTTTTTAGACCCTGTCAATTGTTAAATTATAATGAGCGTTAAACAAACGGAACTTTTTGCTTCTACAAGCGGCCATTTTGTTTATTAATCGGGGGATTTTTCACAAATATATTTGAATATTATCATAACGAATACAATCCGCAATAAAAATAGTGTTTTTCGACCTTATCTGGTGAGTAATACACATTTCAAATTTCGACCTCCGTGAATTTTAATTTTAGGTGGAGGGCTCTTAAGTTCAACAGTAGCTACCGTATGTAAATAATACCAATGGAACTTAGCATAGTTATTTTAAAATATTAAAGCGGAAGTATTATACTGACGTCTGAAATATCGAGAATTATTTTTGTTGTTGCGCTGTTGTGAATCTCATTGTTGTTTCTTATTTTATGCAAGCAATTACAAAAAAGATTAATTTCATAATTTTACATACTCACAACAATAAATAATTGTGTTCCTTATTTGGTAATTTGACAAAAACAAAGTATTTTACTCCAAGTCCCAAAAATAACCAAATTTCGAGATAGAATTTGTGCTTCGAAACTTAGGAACTCAATATAACAATTATATTTATTTAGCATTACCTTAAATTGTCTAACAGTTCATATCAAAATCAAAAATGTATTCATGAGGTAAAACAACTTATTATTAATCGAGGAACTGCCGTTCATTTAGCTATTTGCAGCTCACACTCAAAATGAATAATTAATAATTTAACTTAGAAATAATCATTATAGTTATATATTTCACTACAAGATAATACCAAAGGCTGAAAATGTAAATCCGCTGGTAATATTATTGTTAAATTACACTCAATTTAAGCAGTGCATAAATTGCTTTTAACGTGGATCTGGAAATTGATGCTTCAAAGTGGAAATTTATTATTATCAGTGAAAAAAATATTGTACTTAATAGAGTTCAAAACCTGAATATCTTTTTCTTGAGCAATGACATTATCATTATATCTGTGAGGTCAATTGCCCGTTTTGTTCATGATGCAAAGAGGGGGGAGGTAAGGACTCTGTGAGGAGGTACTTTTTCAACATAAAGATGCCCTGTTTGCCATGGGGGTTATATTGAGACAACATAGAAAAAGAGCTCCGCCTATACTTGCCAGATATTTTTATTGCTGTAAATATATTTTAAATATGAAAAAGAAATGTTAGCAATGCCCACAGAAGTTTAGTAAATATCGCAAACTTACGAAATGACTGGAATATGCGTTCATACAGTTGCATTTCATCCAGCACTGAAACTTGATCAACTATAATAACTTCTGAACTTTTTTCTTCTTCTGTGTTGTTTTATAAAACATAATTATATAGTTATGTCTAATTTAATTACTGCCCTAACCGATCGTCATCATGAATGTTTTATCGTAATTTTTTCATTTTTATTTGATATTTTAATTTACAATGTTCTCAGATCGACATCAGCTCGGCGTTTAGCTTTTAGTTATGTTTATAAATATGGGTATCGTGTCGTATCATGTGTATTTATATAACATTGTTTAAAATGTTGTGGAATTACAATTTCGAAAAAAAGGCGTATCCTGGGGGAAGTGGGCATTCAAGCAATTGAGATTATTTGAGACCCACTTTATATGATTGACTTAGTGTAGCATATAATGTATAACTATTCGGTGAATACAGACAGTAGAATTATCACAGATATATAAAATTATTTTCAGAATATGACCACCATAATTTATCATAAAACAGTAAACTATGGCGATGACATTAGAACTTTTCCTATGAAAAAAATGAAGGTATATTTGAAAATTTTAGCACTGATGGTTTCTCAGACGAAAGAGTAGTTATTAGAGTATTTGACATGAAATTTTGTATGATATCTATAAACTATATATTTGTGCATATGATAACCCTATCTCCGCCTTCGATACCATTGGTTTGTATAAAACAAAATGGCGTCCAACATTTCATATCTGTTTCCCACCCTAGTTTTATATATTCAAGTGCATATCCCCTAGAGTTATAACCGTGACTCGACGAAGAATATATACATGTGCTAGCCGTTATTAATCATATTCATATTGCTAGGGGGCCTCGAAAGAGAGAAGGAAAAAAAGATATGGTTACAGTCTAATGATAGAGATTTTATTCCGGGGATTTAACTACATGATTAAAAATAAAAGTGGAATATTCGCTTCAGCTGATAATTGGACAATAGAAATTCGGTTAGAGGAATTTTGATATCTTTGGTGTGCTAACACACAGCTATTACAGAAAAATGACATATCTCTTAATATGTCATTTTTTTGTAATAGCAATAATCAATAAGTAACTCTTTCTACTGAACAATCAAGGAAACCCAGTTAAAATCGTTTTAATTGTGAATCAAGAGAAAGTATGAAATATGAAATGCGAAGATTGCGAACACTAACTTGGATTCAACATACTTTGCACTAAAAAATTAGTCTACACATATTTGCTTCTCTGGAACCTTTTTTCCGTCTAACGAAGTTATAATACTGCATATATTTCTAGTTATTTTATATCAATAATGTTATATCTACAAAGTACACGCATATAATCATAAATGTAGAAACAATAACATAACACTAAAATACCCTATTTTTAAAAATAATGAAGAAATATTTCAATATTTCATCTGCCATTTGATTTGAGGTACTCCAATTGCTGTTACATTGTTTTCCTCTTACTACCATTTTTTTATCTAAATAAACCCTGAATTTCTCGTAAGAATGAAGCATCAAGTTATTCTAAAACAACTTTTTAAAGGTTGCTTTGGAGTTATTTACAACATACAATAGAGTATTTTAGAACAGGTAGTCATTTACTAATGTGCTAAATCAAGAATATCGAAGATTTAGGGCTGTTTATTTGACGCAAAAATTACATCAGTTTATGTAGTTAATATGATGTGGTAGGAATAACAAAATTTGGAGTGGTTAAAAAAGTTTTACTTTGTATGTGGTTTTATTCATTTTGTAAATGAAAAATAATGTAATTTAAGACAAAATAAAGTAATCCTAATCTAAGAGTCTTCGATCTTCCAGACTGAACTTAAATTCTGAGAAGTGCTATAAAATATTTTCTTTCCTAACAAATTAACCGTTTCATCGTGCCTGTAATTAAAATGTTTTCATATCTTTGATCTTTCACAATACTCCAATAATATATGTAAATTATTTTGCGTGCTGAAAACATTATTTCCTTTGGAGATATAGAGAAAAAACTTCAAACTTTAATTCATGGTAAATTCATGTGGAAAGGGGATATCGATTATTTTTTGTACCGAAATTGGAGAATTTCAGCATAAGAGAGTAAATGTTATGATGACATAAGAGTAATATGTCTATAGCATTCTATAAATTTCATTTAGTATAGTTTCATGGTAAATGTAATATGGATAGATAACTGATGAATGACAATGATTTCTTCCATTTCTGCTTTTATTTTCTGCCAATTTGACCAATTTATTTACATGGTTAAAGCGTTCAATTGTCGAAGAATATAAAATTTATAATAATATTAATTATTTAAAAAATGGTTTTCAGGGAACATCGTGCTTGTATTTTATTTTCCTGTATGTTGTTAATTCTTGCTTCACTCGTTAAAGTCTCCGGGGCGAAGTTCATCGATATCTCTGTAGGTAGAAGGTTAAGCTGTACAGCACTTCTATATTTAAGTTTTATGGTTTCGTAAAGAGCCTGAAGGTGCTTGGCTGGAAATATATTGGAGGTGAAACGGAATGTTAATCTAAACTACAAGTGAAAGACTTTACAAATGAAAGGGGGTAAATTTAAATGTTTTGCTTCAGGAAAACTCCGACTGTTTCTTAAAATAAAATCAAAAGATTTGGTATAGGTAAAAATGAATAAACGAACATATCAAAATAATAACATTTCTCCAGAAATTAGTTTAAACATGTTCCAAAAATACGAAATTTTTGCTAAAGTATCTGAATTTTTTTGCTGCATTACACATCAGTCAGATCATTCTATTATTTTATAGTTCGTACCTTATTTCCATGAATATCCATGCATTTTACCCTTCAACGTTTATTTTGATGTCAGGTTCCTTATAGCATTACTAGGATCTGATTATCTACATTAACTTTACGAGGAACCTAGTATTATTATTAATAATAATAATTTGTTTATTGTGTTAAATAAAACAGTTTTTGAAATCCACAGAGACACGTAGTGTAAATAATGAAGGTTATTAAGCGTATAGCATTATTTATATAAAGCATTGAAATACACAATAAAATGATAAATGATTTGGTATACATGTAGCAAAGACAATAAAAGAGTACTATTGTTAAAGATTAAAATATAATATGAGAAAAAAATACATATAATTAATATATGTATAATTATAAATATGAGGAAATGTTAGGAGATGTTACGGGAGAATTATGTCCGGGTACTGAGCTTTCTTTAAAATTGTAATAATATCTTTGCATTTTATTGAATGCTGATTTTATCTGAAATCTGATGATGTTCTTTCATCCAATGTAAATTTCCTGTTTTCTACTGATTTATTCCTAAATAATAACTGATTATTTTATTATAAGTATTGATAAGAATTAATTTTGATGCAATTAATAACAGAAAAGAAAACTGTTGTTGTAAGTTTTTTTAAGGAAACACTAACGCATCCATGTATAGGTAAAGAAATATACAGCTTGCGTCAATAAACATCGGATTTCTGATCTGGTATCGATCAAGATTTCTCTATTTGAAATACATGGAGAACTATCAATCGGTACCAGTTTTGGAATCCGATGTTCATTGACACGATCTGTATGTATTTTCTTTGTTTATGCATCTGTCGGAATTTCGGAACAGACACCATTCAGTCCTCGGTAAAGCAAAAATATTCCAGTTTTATGTAAGAATTTCATGTCTATGAACCATGTAAAGAGTTCTTCTCATCATATTCTTGCCCGGGACGCTAACTTTCCTGGGTTGAGCACCTATGAGCAAAGTGTTGTAAAAACCAGAATACCAACTGTAACGCTCGTGGGGATTTATTCCTATATCCGTGACGATTGAAGAACCACGAACCGAACGTCTGCCTACGTAAGCCACTCATTATGTACCATTCAAAGTTTTACATATTTTAAAACTAGTTTTCAGCACTGTAATGTTGGATTGGTGATCAGCCATGTCGATTGATGCCAAATTTTCTAGATCTGATGAAAAAACAATAAATTTTAAAATCACAACGTTATTTTGATGTCTGATATATGTGCAAACTGTGAAAGGAACACTATAGAATTACAGATAACAAAATCGAACAATAATATAATATATTGTAATTTGAAAGTAAAATCTTTTGTGAAATTACTTTCAACATCAAATTAATATTTCTGTGGTTTCTATTTGTAACTTAATTATTTTTTTACTTACTATTTGTAAAACTATTCATAACAATGAACTATTTGATTTAAAAACAACAAAGATTAAATATATATTGTTCCAGTCAGTATGTTCTGAAAATTAACATTAATTTAACTTCAACATACAAAGTATTGTGATACTTATTTGGAATACTATTTCACAGAATTTATTAATTACGAAAAAATAATAGATCTATGACACCATCAATTTTTTTAATTTTTCTGCTATATTTTCTTTTCACTTATTTTTTAATGTTATTATTCCACATGTGCGGTTTATTGTTTGGTTCTCTTGTCCACTTGATGTTTATTGAGTTGTATCTCTAATAAAATTTTAACGTTTTTCAATAGAGTGCTTCTATGAAGGCAACAGGTTTTCTTTCAAATCGACAAATAAAATCTACACCTCGTTCTAACTAAGGGGGTTGACGGTATTCGTCTTATTGTGAAAGTTGCTTTGTTGTTTTCGTGCTTAGCAAAATCATTTTCAGGAATTACGTAATATCTGAGGGTTGGTGAATAATGGTTACTGCAAGCTCGCTTTGTTCGGAGCTTATACACTTTTTTCACTCTCTTTCATATTTTATTGGAGGAAATCAAGTTTCACCCCTTTAAGTTATAAATTTATTAACGGTATTAAATTAAGAAATTTAATTGCTTATTTCATCAAGTGACGTATTCAGCAAGATTTTTTAATCAATTAGTCGGGGATAAATTTTAACTTTATAAATTGAGTTATGAAATATCTTATCAGCTGACAAATCTGATAACTGTTATTGTTTTCAGTGGTAAGCAAAAGTTGTTTAATTAGAACAAACACGTATGAAATATCTTTCTGACGCTTCAAAATTTCTGCAAGAATTAAATGTGGACTTCTATTATTATTGTTATACAAAGAATCTCCTTTGTTAGTTATATATATTTCAAAGAAAATTGTATTTGTTTCACATCGATATGAATGATATGTAACATTTTTAGGAAATGTTTTAAGATATTTTAACTATCCTCGTACCAGAACTTCTGTATGAAAACCCTCGTATCTAAGCGTCTTCGTTCTAACTTCATGGAGACCATGAAAGATTGAACTCTGTCTGCTGTAACCTCTTACTACAGATCGAAGCAGCAGTTTATTATTCCCATTTTCTTCTTACAACTTTTTTCTCTCTCTTTTCCTTTTTCATTGTTCGTTGTGATCAGTAGGGGGTTTAAACATTTTTACCTCCTACTGATTCTTTCAGGTCTTTTTCCTCCCTCCCTTATTCTTATGCTTCTTCCAATATGAACTCAAGGACAAACAGTCAAAATGATTCAACTTGATTCACTCAAACTTTTACTTCTGTAATTTAGTAAGCTAAAATTTTATCAGTATTTCCTGTAAATTTCCATTTTCAAAAAGTACTCCGAAAACATCAAATTATGATTGTTACTGGATTCAGAAGGCTGGCAGTTTATTTTTTTAATATTTTACAGAATGGTAATGATAAATAGATTTTCGGAGATTCAGTGGCTTTTCTTGATAATCCATAATTTTGAAATGAATTATTATGGTAATGATAGTCACTGACAAAGAAATTAGGTAGTTCAGAATATATTCCTGATCACTCTGAACTATATTTAATATATAAAAAATTGTCTTTGAATAGTGATAAAAATTAATAATTAAAATCCATATAGTTTCAAGACTTAGTTATATTTTGCCCTGTGATTACATGAATGTTATTTTTTGTAGTTAAGAGTTAAAATTATTATAGAAGTTAATAGTCCATTTGTCCGCTTGTAAAATGCAATATATTTTTCGCAGTTGTAGTCTATTAACTTCCAGTACCAAATTATAAATTCAGTGATCCACAATCACTCATAACTTTGTCTCACTTTTTCACCTTTTTGACCTACCCTTATTTTTCCTAATGGAATAAAAATGCTCGTTTTCTCTGGTTGGAATAACTGTTCAGCTACTTCTCCAAAGCGTCTGTATAACTAACGACAGCAATCATCAAATGACATTGAAAACTTCAAAATACCGTGGTTCAGGTAGCTTTATTCTAACACTTTTGCTGCTGATGACTTGATATAATGAATGATCAGCAGTTTACTAAATAACCCCTTCTCTTCTTTAGGCCCCCGAGTTGAAATGTCAGACAAGCTGCTGAGAAAAATGACATATGGTCACTAATTATAATTTCAGACCAACTTGGGCGGTTGAATGGCTAGTAGGAGTTAAAGCACTCGTGCGACAATAATTGCAGGAGATTTTTATGTTTTAATATATTTCATAAAGAAACCTATTATATGCCTTTTGGGAAGTAACAGTCCATAAACGGGCTTTATTTCTTCTGCTTAACTACTGTTAAATGGCTCAACAAACTTTTTTGGCGATCTCTAATTTATTTCATAATCACAATACATACAATAGCTTGCCCTGTAGACTAATAGTATTGATTATGCAATTGACAGTTGCATAATCAATATCATTAGTTTAAACCAGATAATTACTTTAAAAGAACTAATATTTTACAGATAATATAAGCATTTTTTTTTTAGTTTTTAAGTTTGAAATACGACAATATCACAGACACAGTGAGTCATTTTGTTTTGATCATATATGTAAAGTAGCGCAATCAAAGCCAGAAATTTTATAAATATTACCATTATTCAAAATATCATTCTATTTTTATAGGTCTATTAAGCAGTAGAATGATTTGATATTTGACCAAAACTTGAAATCAGATATTTAAAAAAATATATAATGTAATCACAATAGTCTAAACGTTCTATTTAGTTATTTATTATTTACATAAACGTATTGTTATTTGACAAATTCAAGCAGCAAAATAATTCCACCGTTAAAAAATTCATTTTAATCTCATTATGCTGTAAAAAGGTCGAAAATTTATCTTGGGTTTTCAATGCATTTACAATTTCAATTCCATACATCTAAATCAATATGTCACAGTAAGTATTAATTTATCGATCGGTTAAATTACAGGTATTATTTCCTTTTTTCATAAACGATCTTTATTTTCTAAGTTGACAAAAACATTGGTGGATTCCCTGTTATAATGCCTTTCATTCCTATCATACAAAACGATGATAAAAAATGGGATACCTGCTATTATCCCTACCTAATAATAACGCAGATGATTGTATTATTTAAGTATAAAATTAAGTCCTCTGTCCATTTTGTCTCGGATTGTAAAATTTGTTGGTATTTTTATTGTTACTTCTCTCATACTTTATAAAGGATGTATAAAGTTGCCTGGGGCGGAGTTCATACAACTTAATATTCAAATTGGTTTATGTTCTTTGACAATGGCATATTTTAAAGTTATTATTTATTATAACGATCAAGATCGTGCAGAGCTAATATATACCTTTGGGTTCCAAGAAAATATTTTTATAGCAGAGGTACCGACTTTTTGTATGTATATATGAACAAGTTACAATGCGAAGTATTTCTAGAATTTATAGTAGTAGAAAACTGTGCTTTTCTACAATGCATTATTAATGATTGAGTGTAAAACTTCACTTTACTTCACTAAATAATAAATACTTAGAAATAAGTATGTTGAGTTATATTGTGTGTTCATTAATTATGTGAATAACATAAAATATTGCTAAGTGAGAATGAAAATATTTTCTGATGCTCTTTTCCGTATTGTTTTTTTTTTTTTTTTTATTCATTTTTGATATTTAAAAAAAATCCTTTTAAAAATATATGTGTTTTAAAATACTTATATAATTCTAAGAAATTTGTATACACCGGTATCATGCCTACAAATATTATTGCTTTTAATTACATTTCTTGAAGTTTAGCTGATGGTTACTAAAAGCTATTATAGTGTTTCACTGATTTTCTAAACAAAAATGTATTTCATATAAGGGGTACATTTTTGTGTCCGGTGCAAGTCTGCACGGGTGCAACTTACATGTAGTGGTATAGGGATTTACCCCGGTGCAAGACTTGCACGGACACGAAAATCTAGGCCATAACCAATTTGTAAAATTTATTATATTTCGTAATTTATTGAAGTTGCAGATATATTATGCAGAATCTTCAGAAATGAAAAAAAAAAAAAAAATAATTATCTTTGTGAAATTCAAAATATCCTCCACATGAAAAATTCCACCACAAAGTTCCAGATAAGTTTGTAATGGAGAATTGTAAAAGTTATGTTTTTCTTGACCAGAAAATCATTCCAAAGCATCCGAATTGGCAGGGGGATTGGGCATTGAAGTAAGTTGGGGTTTAGGGGAAAATTCAAAGTTGTCCGCCCCTCCTTCAAGCACATCATCTGACAGTTTATTTTGAAAGGAAAAATATCAGATAATTCGTGTGAGGTTTCAACAATGAAAATCTAATAATGAAAGCATCCTGGTATTAGAGCATTATAACGCCTCTTCCTGTTTTATTTTATTCAGTTCTTGGGTTTCGGATTTAGAAGAGAGTTACCCATTGATTCTGGCATTGAAGTCGTATTAGAAATGTGATCATTTTAATAAAAGAAACTCTAAACAATCTAGAAAGCATCTGTTTACTCATTCCGCTCCTAAATAAGTTACTGATAATGGTATAAGCTTATTCGTGATATCAGTGCAATATTCATTAGCGGATTTTATTACAGCTCACGTGATATTTTAACTTTGAATTATGACGAATATTTTTGCTATACTCTCGAGTTCTCGACTTTCAAGTGTGTTGCTATTCTGATTTTTGATCCCCTTTCTGAGAGACTTGCTGGGCATTTTAAAATATCGATCGACGATATTTTGTGTATATGCAATAATCTAAAATAATATTGCCTTTCTTCAGTTACAGTACTCGAACATTTATTTTAAACTAAACAAAAAAACTTTCGAAGATCTAACTAAAACCATTTCCCATCTCAGACTTCTTCATTACATAAGAATTCTTTTTACTTCTGATGCGTTCTTACATTTCCATTTTGGATGAACAATCGCCGCTATCAATTGCAGAGCAAAATAGGAGCGTAAGAAAAACCGTACATTTTCTTTTCCTTTTTACCATGAAGCGGACACTTTGGAAATGTGCAGAGTCACCATTACTCGCAACTTCAAACTTTTTTTATTTCCAAAAGTGACGATCTGTTTAAGAAGAACGAAAAGTGCAATAAAAAAGGACTTGGTTAAAAATGCGACTCTAATGTCATAATTTAAACTGAAGCCGCTTTGTTATAGATATTGATAGCCTCCTAAGTCAAAAAACAGAGAGGGATAAAGACAAAAACGATTTTTACAGCAGTATATTATTTTAAGGAATAGTTCAATCTGTCAGAATCGCTTCATACTTTATCACTACATATTTGCATAATTCAAGGTTAGATCGGGTAATTATCAAGTAAACTTGAGAATGCTTAACTCGTTTCTTAGATTTCCTGATATTATGCTTACTTTTATAAAAATCCTATAAAACAAGTAAACAGCGTGATAAAAGTAAAATGTGATTTATTTTTTATTTCAACCAATTGGCTTTATATTAAGATTTAATTGTGTCAGCGATGGTTGTTTATGTTTCTTTAAATACAATCATTAAAACTCCCAATTTTTTTAAACAAATTCTATTAAAAATGTGTATCATAATGTCAATTGTCATTTAAAAAAATGGTATCGTAATCTTCTAATTAGTAACCAATAACTTATTGCTTTAATTTATTCTGCAAAAACATTTATGTACAACTACCAATTTCCCCATACTCCATATAATATCTAAATTTCATTTTTGCTAATAATAACCTTCCAGAAACGTTTTATTCCAATTCCCTCTATCGTGTACTATAACATGCTGATGGTCTAAGGAACTCGTTCAACAGCATTCCGACTTTAAATCCCGTCACTGTCAAAATCTTTCGACGAAGGTAAAGAAAAGAACGAAGGGTCCTAAAGAACTTGAAGGCGGCCAGCGAAGAAAAAAGAAAGAAAAAAAAGTTGATTCTTATCCCCTCAGTAATTGTTGCAAGGTGAAATGTGGTACTGTCAGTTTTTGGGGAGGGATAGAGGTGGGAGGATTTAAACTGGGTCGTTTTTCTTGGAGTTTGAGAGAGATTAAATTTCTTGTAAAGGCAACGCGATGCTTATAGTGGCTGTTTGTATAAAGGGCTCTCTCTACGAGGTTCTTTTCAACTGTACAGGTGTTTTTCATGTTATTTTCGGAAATTGCAAATGTGAAATTTGTAAAAGAAAGAAAAATTTATAGAGATGATAGAACTTATTTAGTCCTGGTTTGGCAACTATTTCTATTCCCGTGCTAGGTACGAAAGTATAACAAAACTGATTATAACAGACACCAATGTAATTAATGTTTGCAAATAGTTTAAATTAAATTCGATCTGCTGGTGTTATCGCCGTATGTCACGTATGTCATCTTCCTACGTTTATTCTATCTTGTTAACTATGTATCCCTTAAGAACCTTTGTATTTCTAATGTCATTTTGAATTGAAAAAGAAGTTTCAAATCTTTAATTTACTACCATGAAAAGTCGTTATAAACCCTTTCGGTCTTCAGAACTCTTTGAATATTATCACTTGTTCTATAAATTTAAAATCCTATTAGTAATAACAGTAGACGAACTGCAATAAAATATGCAATATTATTCCTCAATAAATATAAATAAGGTGGTAAATTAAAAGTAGCAAAGTTAAGAAATACACACTAATGATGCCCCTAAATCTTGTTCCAAATATGGACATCCTATAAATATGAGAGAGAGTAATTTTCTTTGAGCAGGTGATTCGGAAACAACAATTTTCTTTGATTCTAGTGAGAGTGGAACTAAAATGAGGGTTGCCATTTTTCTCACAGTTTCATCCCCTTAAATGAAAAAAAAAATTAAAGAAAATATTAAAAAAAAATGTCTTCTTAATACTTTATGTTTTGTTTTGCGCAGTAAGAAAATGTAATGCATATAGGAAATGCTAAATATATCCTAGTAATATTATTTCGGCTTACTATAGTGTTAGAGCAAATGATTGAAGTTTATATTATAAAATACGAGTGGTAGACTTACATAATTTGCTTTCTTTATTAAGTTGAATTTTCGATGTTCAATTAAAAAATGAAATTTAACATATTTAAAAACGTGCAGTCTTTTTAGATATTTTTCCTTTTTTTTCTCAAATTCAAAAGAGTCAAGAGAAGAAAGAAAAGACACAGTAAACTTTTTCGATAGTAGTTTGTTTTCTCTGCTCTCTTCGAATATTCCAAATCTTATTTCATCAACAAATAAAATGTTTAATAATATATAATATTAATGAACATTTATTTAGGCTCGAGTTAGGTACCCAAACCTAACTTTTATTATTTAATTGGCAGGTGATGCTTCAGAATTGAATTTGTTCATTTTGGTTCCGACAGCGGGAGACTCCGAAGAGAGCAAAAATATTGGTTTAAATCATTCTCCAACGCTACCCGTCTTATTGAAAGTTACTTCCTATTACTAAAACATAAGAATAAAAAAAATATAACTATGTGTTCATAAATACCTTTATCCAATCTTTCGGTGTTGCAGCATTAATCTTTTCGAAATTTTTATTAGTACTTTATTTTGGAATTCGTTCGTCATGAAAATACCTCATTGTTTTAGTACTGTCGTTATCATTCCTTAAAAGTTACTTTTGTATATTATCTCACCTTTAAACGAGCTATCTACTTTTTCTGTGATCAATCTGGCAACCCCTAACGAGAAGTATTTAACGCATTGTGAGAGGTGGTAGTAAACCTCTATTTTATGTGACAGATTTACTAGTATATGACCATCGGACCCTAGGGACAGGGCTATTCATTGACAGCTTTTCTCTTGACGAAATGGCTCTAAAAATGTACGCTGCACCCTAAACACCATTGTTACGTGACCTTGTTTGTGTTTTTGGTGGGTCCTCAGCAGTGATTATTGTACCGTTCCTTAAAAATTTTGCTTTCCAAAGTTATTGTACAATATGCCTTGAGGTTTAGGATCTTTGGTGTACATAGACTAGATTGGAAATATCCTTATTTTTATTTTTAATATTTTGAATACAAATTATACGTAACTCGCAATGTACAAGTGATAATAAATGGTAATCTAGTAACAGTATTTCGGTGTCTAAAAGTGCTTTAAAATTAAATATCTATGCTGACAGGTTACTTGATTCAGAAAACAAACATCATGTTTATATAAATTTCCAATGGTTGCTTAATGAAATATCCATCAGATTTGCCATTACCTCGCTCTTTCGACTATGAGTTTTACCGACTTTTTAACTTTGCAATTGGCTTTGTTCATAATAAATTATTATTAATGTTGTAAACTTGTATAACACATCAATGATGTGTTGTAAAATGTATAAATGACAATTGTACGATAAGGCTGTAAAAATACTCTGACAAAGTGGTTAAGTTTTCGGTGATTTTTATGACAATTTACTAAATAAATAAAGCTACTAAATTCCTTAGAATCAACTTTCTAAACACAAACTTATAGCGCGTCTTGGAAAAGATCAGCTGTATAGAACAACAAATAAATGAATTACGACATTCTCTGAGAAATATTATTCAAAATAATGTGAATATTATTAATCAACCGAGTAAAACATTTCCATTGCTCTGATAGGAATAGTTTGAAACTAAATTGGATATAAAATTACCTTAAAAAGAGAGAAAACAGATCAATAACCTAGTGATAAATAAATATCTATAATATTTTGTTACTTGTACTAAATAATTTTAAGCTGTTAGGTAGAGTTAATTTCAACGTATAATCATGGAAAATAGATTTCAAAATGACTATTTTGTGTAGAACTATTGTCTTTGGAGTAAAACCACGCTCTTAATATAATGTGAAAGTCAAACCAAATTCATGAGATTTATTCATTTTCTTACTTTTTATTCTTTCGTTTTTATTTGAACTCCTTCACTCTATAAGAACCAAGCCAGCAGTCAGTATTTCACTTTTTCATGCACCTCACCACCAAATACTTTCGTTTTAATCAGCGCCGGTACAAAAAAGCAATATAAAATCTTCCCCTCCCCCTTTGAACCCCCGGACTCAACTCATTTCATTTAGTAAGGCAAACCATTCGTGTTATAGCAGCCTACAGAAAATTTCCTTAGAATATAATTTTTTGTTCTTCTTTATTTCGTATCACGCACTTTACCAACTTTGGTTCAATTACCCATCTCTCTCTCCTTCCTTTTAGGGGATATTCATGCTAAAGGAAAGGAGTCGAAAAACAAAAGAGAAATGTTCGCAATCACAGAAGGGGTGAAAATAATGGCCATTCTTTATGCTTCATGTTAAAGGATATATGCTTTATATCGCACATACATATTTTTCGTTCAAAGTGGTATTCCTTCACATGTTTTGAGACGATAGAAGAAAGATTAATTTTGAAAGAATAATATCGTGAAATTAGAAGTAGCTGCTTGTTAATATAATGTATCATTAGTATTTAGGAAATAATATTTCCCTGTTTACCATAAGATATTTATTATTTTATGAAACACATTAACATATAGCTCATAGTCTTTTCTCATTTTGGCGCAAATGGGTTGTGGCCCTGAGAAAATACTTCATTCCAGTTTTTTCTAACTACGAAAATTTAAGAAAACGTTGGTTGCAAATGGTAATAATTATGTTACATGATATACATTAGTTTACGTTAATTTGCACACTTACAATAAAAAAAAATCATAACACTGAATACATTTTTATGAAAACTGTATTCTTTATCTTCAGTGTGAAAGTCTCCTTTCTTCTCTGTTGTAATATCCTGATGACTAAATTGGTTAACCCCTTGAGGGGTTTCGATGTTTCCGTCCGTTCCTTCATCTCTTCGTCTTTTCCCTGATACAACAACCATACACTATTTATTAAAGAAGAAGAAAATTAAATAAAACTTTCAGGAAAGCATATACAATTAACAATTTGCTTCCATTATCAATTGATTTGAATCCAACAATAAGTAACATCATATTTAATTTCTGTTATTTGGATAATTATATTTACTGAGTCGTGAGTAACTATATCAATGAATCTAATAACGCTGATGATGAAAGGTCAGAATTCAATTTTGCAATTATTATTTTTCTCTGTCAGCATCGTAAAAGTTTAAGAATTTTATTGCTGTTCTGTATTTCGTTTCATAAATCAGTATTTACTTACAGTTTTGAAGAGCGGAGAAAAACCTGCCCTACAACCTGTTTAAAGACATCAGTTCATTTGGAACTCTCCATGAAGATAGTTCTAACATTTATGGTTAAAATTCAATACCTTACACAAAGGTTAAATTATTGAAGAATTAAATTAATAGCACCAACATTGAACATTATAGTTTTGTCTGGTTTATTCTATATTGTCAATTTTGTGATGCGTTCTAAAAAAACAGATTGGTAAAGAAAAAAGAAAAGCTAGTTTTGGTACAGATGATCTGAAGTTAACTGCGCTTTAGTGGTACAGAGAAAATTATAAGAAAAATCTCACAAAATCAAATTAAACAACAACAACAAAAACGTAATTTTATCTGCTCAACTATCGAACTTTAGTACATCAAAATAAAGACTGAGTCAAATGAAAAATTACCATTATATCCATATATTTCTTATAATCGTAATATGCTACCACAGTGAAAAATGTAGATTCGAACCCCTTTGTAGAAACTTTGAACATCTTCATCAATGAATTTTCTGCAACTCAAACAATTTGATTGGAAATAAATGAAGTATGTCTATGGCAGTACTGATTACGTGAAGGTTGCTTTCGTTTGTATTTTCATCTGACCATGCCAGATCACGAGGCTAGCTGTACAACCGGCTAATCGCGTTATTTATTCTTGCATTTCCTGCTCTCAAACATCTTTCCTGTGAAATGTAACAAATTTATACACTTTTTTGTGTTCTTTCATAATTGCCTTTCCTTTACTTAAAATATGTGACAACCGTGAATATTTTTTTACAAATGTCCCGTCTTGTATTATTTCCATTCGCCCCATTACTGCGAAAACTTAATTAAATAATTTAAGCGTTAAATGTGTCATAAAAAATCCAACAGTGAGTAATTTGCTCAATTTTAGCTCACAATGAAATTCCGACTGTGATAAAGTTAACTCACGAAATTCTCATCGGGCTACAATTACGTTGAAAATATCATAAATTGTCAACGTATGGACAACTTCCAGACCAATTAAACCGTTGTATGTTTTATGTCTCAAAACGTAAAAGATCATTGAGTCAGTTCAAAAAGTACATGGAATTCGTAATATGCAAAACGAAAGAAAAATATTAAGATAAAAAGTGAAGTTTGTAATGTCTGTAAATTTTAATTTATCAACAGCATTGAACAGTTTTTGTTACACTGTGTTACTTTTTTCATTATAAATATCAACTTTGAGTCATGGAAAAACATTTTAGCAAAATCAAGCAGTTGACAGAATGCAGATTGTGAGGGTGATTCCGATATATTTTCATTGAATAATAGAAGAAAATAAATAGTGAGATAGCCGGTAAGTATTAAGACAGATTTAACCTTCATTAAACTTTTTTAAATATCATCAGTCTTACATTGACATTCACAAACTGTTGCATCCAAATTATATTATGATGTAATGATCCTTTAATGTTTTGGATATATGTTAGTGAATCGTCATGAGTATTTTTTCTCCAAATTCGTTGGTAAAATTATTTTCTGTTTCAAGGAGCTTTAATAACAACAAAATTTTAAATAAGGACGTTATATGGATTAATTCAAAATAGTGGCAAGATCACATTCTCATATAACAGCTTAATTTCAGTTATTCTGAGTATCAAAAGTATCCAATTACTGCTCCCATCTATTCCAAGTTAAAATTCCTTTTTGTGTGATGAACCCACACAAAGCATTATATTTTATTATTTATCCTCATGTCTTTGATAAGTGTCCGAAGTAAACCTAACCAGTTTTTTGTGTGTCAAGAGATAAAGCTAACCGAATGACATTTCTTCCCCCTCCTACCCCTTATCCTGTCTGTTCAACATAGAGATGAACATCAATACGTACCAAAGAATATATAAAGACTACATGAGTCCATTCACTTTTTTTCTTGTTAATTTGTTTGGGAATATTCTGATATTGTTTTATTTGCAGATAGTAATTTCACGTGTATTTTCGTTTCTCTCCACTGTTGGATGAGAGGATGATAATAATTATAGTTGATTAATATTTTAGAAAAACCCATAACTTTGGAAGTAAATATTATAATTACATTATATGTATTATATTAATAAAATGGTAAAAAAATCAATATAACGAGGTTGATTTAATTTTTAAGCTTTGGTAATGTGTGAGTGGAGAAATATTAGTTCTCTAACTTCTCTTTGTCAGCTTTTAAAATAATAATTATTATAACATTTTTTTCCATATATACTTCAAATATTCAAGCAGAAAATTTACGCGAAACGAATATGCAAAACCTTTACCTATAATGTCATTATACATGAGATGGTGTAGCTCCAATGTTCTATACGTGTAAGGGAAATCACATCAATCAGCAAAAATTCTGATACCGGTATGTAAAATCTTATTCAGAAACTGCACTCTTTAGTAAAAGTTCACATAATTATATAAACTATTTACGGCTCAGATCTTACTGATGCTGGGTCGCTAAACATCAATTATTCTGGAAGAAGTCATTTATTTTTACGTACCATTTCCATTCCAATACTTCCAATAAACTATAGCGTGCTTGACTGACGTACGTTTTGTAACTGGTCATGCCTATTCTATATAAACGATTTTTACCCACAGCCTTTCGTTTTTTCATCTCCAAAGAAGAAAGGAAAACAGTTGTGAAAACCTTTAGATTCTTTACAAGAAGATTTCGGAATGAAAAGCAATGGCTCTTAGAGTTTAATTGCCTCACCGTTATGCAGTAAAGTGTAAATGGTGTTCTAAAATATAGTTTTCCAAAAGTTTATTTGGTTCCACAACTATAATTACGGCACTTTAACTTTGTGTCATCTGTACCTGAGACTTTTAGAACAATGTAATGCTTTTGCACATTGATTATTGCGATTTTTCCTTAAATATCATTTTGTAAAAGTTGATGTACGGTAAGAATTTTTTGTTTGGGATAAGCATAATTATTTTGATTAATTTTTACACTCAAATAATGAAGTTCAGTAACATCGTAACATTACTATCGTATAATATTTGAGAAATATGTCTTAGGAAAAGTATATGTACTGTCAACAGAGAATTGTAAACTAAATTCTGCAATGATGAAGAATAAACAATAAATTTTGAGATTCTTTTCACTTCAGGCGTTAAAATCACCACGGATTTCCTTGATCAAATAATGTGAACCACATACTCTTTACGTCAACAATAAAATACAACTAATTGTCCAGTTGTGGATCAATTGGTAACAATCAACAGGATAAGCAAGATTAATAATCAATTCCGGTTCTCATCATGTAATTCAATTACGATAACTTATTTAGAATTGAGATCATCACCTGCAGGAGTTGCATTGTGTGTCCGCAATTCCACTTTTGCTTATCTTATACATACGACATTTTATGCAGAACCATATGACAGTTTGCAGTGGCGGAATTTCAACTTTTGGTCTCGGGTTTACGTGTCCAGAAACATAATTCAGTTATTTATTTATATAATTATATTTTAAACTGTGATTCAGTTTATTTTAGTTCTTTCTGGTGTTGCTTTATACATCTGAAATTTAAATTACTGTACGTATATTTATAATTGGTATACACAATTATACATTTCCCTAATTCAATAATTCTTAACAATGAGAAAAAGCAATATGTGACTAATAATATAATGAAAATAATTATGTGTATTATTATAGTATCGTGACAACAGGCTTTATCTACAAATTTGTATTTAAAATGTAAAAAAAAAAAAAATCTGTGACAAAACCTACCGTTAATTATTATTTTTTGTCAACCTTAGAACCAAAAAAATATTAAAAAGGTGAACGTTCAAGATTATTTGCATACTGTATATTAAGTGACATGACATGGCAAACATTATTATTCTATTATAATCAAGCTGCATTTTACATATTTCATAAATCATAATATTCCTGAATTGCTGAGATATACACATCAGCAGCGTTACCAATTGCCCATTCACTAAGTGTCACCTGGTCCCAGCACAAATGTTTTCTATACGCTACTGTCATTATGCTAATATTATGTCACCTAAATACCGAAAGTGTTGCTTCAGTTCATCATGTTGATGGGTTACACTTTTCATACATTGTTTCTGTGATGTGGGATTTATGTTTCTAAGTGCTTGTAAGCAATAAATGTTATGTTGTGAAACGGTGCTATCGTAAACGACCGACTTGCAGTGATTTACTTGACCTCAATTGCAGGAAACATATTTTATTGGTTTCAGACACCTCTGATGCGTTGTCATTATGTCATATCCAGTTTATAATTTCTGTTTTTCTAGTTTTTGTTGAAATTTTTCTTTCTTTATCAATTCTGGTTGTATATTATTTGAAGTTATGATTTTCTTCGGAAACATAATTAACGTCCTCTCTGCATCTACATAACGAATATATCTAAAGAAAGGACTTTCTGTAACATTGCAGATATCTGCTGGAGTTATTGTTTTCATCTTGTGTTCAGTCGTGCAAATAAAATGCCTCTAATGTAAACTGTTTCTTATAACAACTGATGGCAGTATGTTATCATCTAACAATGGTTAGTCTTTCTCTTCGTTCACATTTCAGTTTAGGGTTATCAGAAACGGTTCATAATTGAAGACATATATGAGCACACAGAACACATTTTACGAACTGTTTTGATTGCGTTGTTGTAGGGATCATTTATTCAGTATGTCCAATAAGTCAGTGACATTCAACAATTTCATCATTCATCCAAAACTGCTCTGATCCAGGAGTTTTCAAATATTTTAAAGCAGGATTTTCTCATATTTATTGCAGCAAGATTATAGCAATAAAATACTGGAATTAGAGAATGTAACTGAAGTGTTGGAATTCAGCTTGGGAAATGACTTCATTTCAAATTCAGTCTCAAAATAAAATCAAGCTCAAAGTAAATGCATTTCAAATTCAAGCTCAACACTGTGTCTGCTTTTGAGAATGGATTATTACGATAATATAATACGAATTACGAAATAGTACTTCTAAGTTAGATACATTTATCTGAAATAATATATTGTGTAGCAGCAGGAATATATTATAAGAAATGTTTCCCAAATTTAAGAAACGTTTGAACCGGGTTGTTTTGAATAAATTTTACTTTTGACAGCGCATATAGTATTAAAGAACTAAAATATTTACTTTCTCAAATTGTTTTATTCTATGATGAACACTTTCATGATTTCAGAGAGTCAACGTAGGTGATATTTTGAAAGTATTTTCTCCTGCTTATAATTCTACTCTAGTGACAACCCTATAAACATTGATCGTTCGTCACGTCTATATCGGAGGTCATGACTAACCATTAGCGGTTCTTATGCAGTTCACGACCTGTACTTACGAAGGTGAAAGCTCCATTTTTAACCCGCTTTTATCCAACATCATTATTACGGTCTTTTCACATACTTCACTATTTATGCTTATACAGAACAGACCCACTTCAACTAACACATTATTATATTAGCATTATGTCGGGACTTTCCAATATAATTATAAGTTATGGTTTATTGATTAAGTTATTTTATTTCATAAATCGACATAAATTTTAAATTAAGAGATACATGATTAAGAATTAAAACTGGAGGTAATTATTCAATAACTATTGAAATAAACTAATAAAGGATATAATAGCTATATAACGATATTGTTCAGAGCATACGTGAGGCTGAATCTTCACTTATGTCGTCAATGAAACTTTGTGCTATTATGAATATCCGATAAATTTTATGTTAATTATTGAACAGAGGTGGAGAAAGTCCCCGCAGCCTTGAATAATTTTTCAAAAACTTCATGAAGCAGTCTCTTTTAATGCTCTAGGAAGATTTAATTACTGTCTATATATAAAACGGTTCGATAATCTAAACGGTTCGATAATTCCTATGATAAAAAGTCCTCCATGCTTCTAATTATAAATATTTCTCAGTACATGTGTTATTCTTGGAACATAATGCAAGTTGCAACATGCCCTCGGGATATTTCAATCGTTTTCCACATTTTTAGACATATTTCAAGTTTTGAAATGTGCTCACTATCAAAATTAAGCAGTGGGGGTATATTCAGCATGGAATGGTGATGCAATATTTATATTTCTTTTAAAAAGGTTAGATGTCGCTGTAAAATAATTTTATAAAATGACAATTAGGTGTAGTTGCTTTAGTACAAAGGTTCATGATTCCACAAGTTAGTCCTACAAGGTTAGTTATTCGATAAATGCTGCTAGAGGATAAGATAAGAAAATATTCATAAAACGTTCAACCAAGATGAAGCAATGCTTTTCGTTCTTTCATTTCTACTGTTCTATTTGCCACCAACTGTTCTTTTCTCATTAATCATTATTCCAATAAACATTATTTTATCATAATTATCATTTCTGAATTGAATGAAGCCTTCAAGTTGGTTTCAGCTATTACAAGATTATAAATTGTAAATGCATCAAGAATGATCACATAACACCAATGCCTTACTTATAATTAATGTGGCATTTTTTTCTAAACATTGCAATTAAAAAAATTGGATTTCTTGGACCAGCTGAATATTGGTACATTAGAAGTTTTTGTACAGTTTTCATTCTGGTATGGCAAATAATACACAAGACTACTGTATTAAATTTTAGCTTTAAGTATATTGGAGAGAAGTAATAAGCAATTTCAAAACAGGAGAAAATAATAAAAAGGCACCAAAAGAATTGACGTTACTTCTGTTGCAATAATACATCAATACTATCGCTTTGGAAAAAAAAAGTTCAACTTATACATCGTGTTCATTTTTACCTAATACCCAACAGTTTCAGATACACCAAATTTACCTGGCAGGTCGCCAGTAGTGGTAGTACAGGTAAAACAATGTTTGCTTTTCTTTATTAATTTTGCCCATTATGAAAATTGTAGTATTAAGAAGAAAATTGTTCCCCGAATGCTTAGCCCTACATATCTAAGGATAATTATACGTTGAAGAAAAGCACCCGTCAAATACTCATGTCTCAAAGAAAAAGGAAGTTCTTCGGGCTTCAAAAAGTTAAAAAACACGTTTAACAATATTTCAGTTTTTATGTGAAACTATTCAAAACAACATTGGTTCGCCTCATTCTTTGGAGATCGAATTTAGAAATCATTGGAGTTTTCTTACATAATGTTTTTCGGTTGCAATTGGTTATTTTTGTACGATTGATATGAAATAATTATGTTAAATTACTATTTACTTCAAATTACTGCATATTATCGATAATCACGTTTACTCGAGACATCAGCATTATTTTAAATGTATAGGAAAACGTCATTCGCTGATCCGCACAAAACACTCTTCGAATACAGACTTTAATTTTTGTCAAGTTAAAAACCATAATCTTTCTTGATTTTTTACACAAAGGTTTTATTTTAAATTTCGGCAATTTATTTACATGATAACACTGTGGTAAATTTAAAATTATATTCTCCGTGGATTTGCAAACTCCAAAAGATCAAATAACGACAATTTTAAATTTTATATAATTGCACTGAAATGAAAATATTTTTCAGGGATATTTGTCATCTGTAATTATATTTCAATTCTGGAGTTAATTAATATAACTATACAGTTTGAAATGTAACTGCGAGATATGTTTTGTATACCTAGAGACACGATGGTCTTGGATTATTATAAATAGTCATCAGAGAAACCTTCTAGTAAAAGCTTCTATAAAACTTGAGACCAAATTTGGTTCCATGGTAAGCAGACTGCGTAATTTTAACATATTTATTCGATTTCGTAACATCACATGTTAATTTTAGAAGCATTGTGTTATTTACAAAACTCCAAGAAAATTGCGCTCAACAATTATTTCTGAGTAACTTACCTGAGTCATATGTGAAAGGGAACATTGTTAATTTCATTTTTTTCTTGTTAGTGGTCAAACGTTAATTAAAGTTTGGAGGAACTTACTAGAATTCTTATAAACCTCTCTGGGTTGAAATTTCATCTCCGTTTCAATATACTGGCGTACAAGTGGGGCGTATATGTCAAATATGACCTTGGTTTTGAAAGAAAAGGTCTAGGATTTTTGTACCTTGCAGGCTTTATAAATGAAAAAGCTTCATTTGGATCGTATTATTGTCTACAATAATATTCTTACCCTCTACAAAACAATAATCAATTTATTCTGGAGACTACAACGTTTACATGTAGGAGAATTTTTCATGAGATTTGTTAATAGATGTTATTGTCTTTAATGTCTTAGACTTGTGTGTAGTTACTGTTTAATCGAATGTCACTTTTTCTCATCTAAGCTAGACTCATCTAAGCTGTACCAACGACAGTATCGTCATGCTGTGAAAGTTTTTTTGTGCTAGATAATTATCTATTTCATGGTTTGATTTACTTACCGGTATTATCTCTATACCTTATGATAACAAATACCATCTGTTTTAAACTCTGAATTTCCAGTTCAGTTTACTTATAGTAATCTATGATCATTTTTGACATGAAATCAGTAACAATCTAACAACAATCATACACCTTTACAGATACATATACGAAATGCTTTGGGGGGAATTATTTTTACAAATGAAAATTAAAGTATTTTTAAATTCAAATTCAGGAAAATTCACCATACTGTTTCACTTCCATACTGAAGCTTCCTCAAGATCAATTGTAATTATATAGTTATTAATATGTCAGTACCTTTAAGACTTTGAATTATTTGAATTATAATAAATGGTATGTGGCATAACAATTCCAAGAATAATAATGTTATACAAGAAAAAAAAATCCTGATGCAATATTCGTTTACGTAAACACCTACAAGTCTGAAGAAAACGGGCGTAAAAACTATAATATAACATTTGAAAATATCTTCTCGTCTGACAGTTTTCATTTCAAGGAAAAACTATGCATTCCATATTGATATAATCACATAGGATACTCCATTTTTTTCTCCCAAATACTTTGTTAAAATCTGGTTACTATAGATCTTCAATTAACAGCATGCAAGACCAGTAGCTACTTTTGTTTCAAGGAACACTGTACAAAAAATCGAAATGAGTTTTATAAATAATTAAATTAATAAGATGCATATCAGTAATAATTAAGTAATTATATAACATTGCATATGGATGCTCGTGTCAGATAACGTTGAATTTTATAGTGGTTCTGGCCGTTCTGCATGGAAACAACAATTATTAATTTAAATAATTTCTATATGACATATATTAACATTCATTTTTATATCTGAAAATTTAATAATTTGAAAACATCAGGGAAAAAACGATAATAAATATTTTGCTCTTTGAAAACTTGTTTTTCTAATTAATTGGTCATAGTATATAGATACGTTTAAGAGTAATGAACGAATGATCCACTGTGTTATTGATAATGTAATATGTTTTTATGTAATACTGTATTAATAGAGCTCACTAATACAAAATATTTTTACTTTCTTGGCTCCTGTACAGTATAATAGAAAACATTTTCTTAACAATTATGAATAGTAAGCTAAAATAAAGATATCCGAGTTTTGAAACTTACGATAATAGTTTATACAGTGCTTGATAAAAGCACGAAGAAATTTTAACAGCAGAAAATACAATGTTACTTCCAAAAGATTGGCTATATTATAGTTTAAAATAACATTGGTATCACTTGAGATTGGTAATATGTCAGGACGTTATTGTTATTATAAAGTGCTGCAAAATTTTGACAAACCTATCAGTAGTTGCTCTTACATACATTGTTTTTGATACCGGAAAAATATAAAAATACTTGTCGCATTTATACGTTTGATGATCTAGCAGTAATGAAATACATTCTAAGGAGTAGAGACACTAATTCGTGACTCCAATACTAATAAAAGTTTTCTCTTTCCATGGAAACAAAAGTATATAAGAAGGAAGAGATGAAAAAACGACATTTTTAAGAGAAAAAAATGTTTAGGCAACTACCAATTACAAAAAAACATTTTTTTATTAACAATGGGCTGGCAAGTAGGGGGAGATCGCTTTCGAAATCTATCGAACTGTAAAACTGATACATATAAAAATACAAAAATTCTTTAATTATTAAGTGGTGGAGTATCTTTCAAACCCAAATGGTAATTATTGGCGAGAAAAGGGGAAAGAGGTAGGAACAGAAGCCAAAAATTGGTTTAAAAGTACATAATTATATGCTAAGGAAAGGTTTGTGATTAATTTAAATATCGGTACGAGTCTCCGGTTCTTGACCTTTGCAGCAAAAGCCGTTGAAGATTTTGACACGATGTCTATTAAGTGTTAAAAGATGAAATCAGATTAATTAAATATGAAAAATAAAAGTTACAAGTTTGTAGTCGATTACTATTTCCGAATTCTGTTGTCTGTTCAATTTCCAGTGATTATTAAACTTCCTCTGTAATAAATGATAATCAGAATCGAAATTATTTACTATTAAAAATTAATACTATTTTTTATCAAATACGACACAAAGGTGGAATTATGTTATCATTTTTATGCTGTGTTATTGGCCATCGAGAATTTGAAAAATCGAAGAAAAACTGTTAATATAAATCCAAAAGTAAAATAATAATCATTATTTTATAGTTATTGAAAGTTAAACCAACTTGCAGTACAGATAACATAGAGACAATATAATATAATAACTTGAAAGTACAAATGACTCACTTTACGAAAGCACCTTCACACAGTTACAAACAAAGAAATTATAGATTTACCCTTTTTGAAATGATCACACAAGTACTTCACCTCTATACCGTAACCAGAGATGGAGAATTTTTTGTACCTCTTCTATTTTTAATTTCCCTCTGTGTGAGTTATACAGTGAAATATATACCCTGTTACAATGTCGCCGCGTTCTATTACCTTTTCTGAATTATAGCCAGAGTATAAATCTTTTTTTCTGCCCTTGAAAAACATGTTCTATACTCAAACCATAGGGGGCCTTTTCAGATTTAAAGAACTCTGGAGTCTGGCGGTCGGAGATAATTTTATAATTATAATTACTTCTTTATAAGCATTTCCGAGGATAGACATGCGAGATTATCCCCACCAACACTTTGATAAAGTCTTCGCAGGAAAACGAATCATTCTGATGCACTTTACGGAGCATGCCATAATAAGAGGACGAAAGAAGGGACAGACAGCAACTAATCTAATGCTGAATAACTGCACGACATTTACGAGAAAATGAAAATAGTTAAAATAATATTTAACTATACCATAATTGTTTATATTTTAATTCAGAATATTAAACCGTTTTATTTCTAATAACTGGCTTAGCCTTTTAAATGTATGGTGTATTAATACAAGTACAATGCAGTTAGATTTATTTGAAACAGAATTAAATAGGTTGTGATTCTAATAAATTTTCGAATAATTGTATTGTCCCTGAGATACGGCACATTTTTAAATCTATATTTTCTACAGTAATATGGCAAAAGTATATTTCTGTAGTGTTTTTTAGAAATAAAGTAACCATAAGTTATTTTGAACTTTGGAAGTAACTATTGGAAAAGAATCATTAGCAACACCGCACTTACGCACTATAAACACAAATTGGGCACAAATATAGAATGGATAACAAGTGAATATGGAATTATAATGAAATATAGCAACCCTAATTTTTCAAGTTCATGGATGTCTTAGATAATATATTGGGCAACTTAAGGTAACAAGAACTAGTTTCAAAATGTTGAGGAAAAGAAGCATTTTTTAAAAGAACGTCTGGTGAAAAAATTACTTGAAAGTTTAAGATTGAAATATGTATTTCAAATCAGCACAACTAAAGATGTGACCATCCAGTTTCAGAGGTCGTCCAGAAATTATTTGGACAGATATAAAGAAATAGATGTTGTTACAACAAAATTTGTGCATTGCAACTTCCTTTTCAAAACGTGTGTGCAGTGGATAGGTTACCTGAGTACTTTGAATATTTCTTGAGCTGTGGATCAGAAGGGAATCACAAGAATAACTTTGGATCATGTTTAAATTATCTTTTTCCCAAGAGCTCAAGAAATAATCAAATCACTCTACAAGGGACTAAAATAATAACAAACTCTATTTCTCCACAACACAGTAGGTGAAGGATTATTGTTCCTATTTAATATTAAAATATATATATTTGATTTAAGACATGTAAAAAATAAAGATGTTCATGTTATTGTTAATATTGTAGGAATAAAAACATGTTGAACCGTGTTAAAATAAGCAGCGACGGTATCAGAAATAAATCGTTATCCTAACCAGTATTTTTTTGATGCGATACATACTCCCACAACGAACAAAGTTTCTTCAAGCTCTAACGCCTTTGAATTATTTCCTTGTAATAGGATGCTTAGAGTATTGTAGTCTTTCACAATAACTTCATGCTTTAAAACTCCCCTACTTTCTTGCTATAAGTAACAACAGATTAGGAATATATGGAGACCAAAATGTTCTCTTCTTGAGAAAAATTAAGGACCTCATTGCAGAATGGATGCGAGTGCGGATCAGGTCCATTGTTAAATTTTCTATGACTGCAGAAAGAATGTAAATATGACGAAATTAGTTACTCCCTTTTATGATCTTAAAATGTAGTAATTGAATAGAATTTATTTAATTAGTTGAAATAATTAGTATTTCGTGTTCCTGCCCCTGATGTAAGAAAAAAGCAATAGCTCAGACATCTAAAGTAATGATCGTGATGTTCTGCTGTAGTAAATTGCATTGATGCAAATGTGTTGTAATTTCCTTGAGAATTAATCTTTCCTCGCTACTCCTGTTTCTAATTCTGTATTATATAATTAAAATAGCATTACTTTTTTAATCAAACTTTACACTATGATATTTATTTTATTTATATATTATGAGTCCAGGCTAAAAACTATTAGATTTCAAACAAAACGTTTTCATTTTCTATATCGAACATATTCGTTATCGTCTTTTATAATTTTTTCTCATTAATGTGTACTTATGATGTTTTGGAATCATTACAATGGATGCTATAATACAAATAATTTATTTTATGTCTGATAAACAATAATTCAATAGGTTTTATAACATTATATCACTGAAAAACTAAAATAATGTTTGACAACAAATTAAACACTTGAAGAGAAGTTGGTATTAATTATATTTATTGAGTATTTATACTAAAACCGATATCGATTTGATTATCCAAATATCCTAGATGCATTTCTCCAAAATGATATTTGAAATAATGTTTCATCCAGCAGCACGTAGTTTTCCGTAGGATGCCTTCAGTCTGGAAAATT
>JAQIWE010000160.1:0-28957 GCA_034698565.1 Campodea plusiochaeta
CAGCTAGTGCATGAAATATGATGATGAAATAAATATAATGCGAGGGCAAAGCCCGAGCGAAATTTTTTAAGCGATATGAAATTAATGGAGATTCTAAACAATTTTTAGTCAAAAATCCAATGGGTGCAATTATTTCAATGGGTGCTGCTGCTCCGCTGCACCCATGGAGTCGACGCCTATGGTGCAGTGTGAGCCACGGTGAATGACAGGAGAGTTAAGTGTATATTTACCTCAGAGGATGGGTTTGACTGGAGACTATTATGATTGTTAGAATGGAGTATATTATTCTTAATATTCCATGTTAATATTACAGATATTTTTTAATATATTAACCAACTAACTATTATCAATATCGCCCCATATTATGGGAGGAATCTTAGCTACGATCTTAGTGTACCTGATGAGACCTTGTGGGTCGAAACCCCGGTCGTGCCCTCTTCCTAACCTTACCATTCTTTACTAGATAGGTAAAATCAGTTCGCCATTTGTGGGATAATGGGCACCGTACTGAACCACCTGACTGTTGAATCCTATTTACTGCTCTATATAGTATTCAGTATAATAACATTTGATATTTTAAATTATAAGATTTGCCTAATATTTCCTTGGAATTTAACAGTAAGTATTCAATATAATGTATTAAGTGCAGTGTCAGTTATCTTCGTAATTTAAATATATCCGCATATGTTCAAAATTATACAGGACCTATTCGTATCAAAGAAATCCTATGCAATTACTTTCAACATACAACACCATGTCTTTATTTTACACCTATTCCCCTTCAAATAATATTCGATGAAACGTATTTTTTCCTGCAATTACAAAATCAATAATGAAATATTCAGCGATATATAGTGCTTAATTGAAAGCTACCAGTACAGCAGTTGAATATTTTACTTCTTCTACCATCCTCATAATTTTGTTCTGTATCTGTCTTCATTTGTTTACGACGTCTTGGCACGGATATTTTCAATAGAAAAGAATACTAAAACCAGTATTTATTAGACTAGCACACACGAACTTTATGTAATCTTAAGCAATTAGTTTTAAGTCGTAGAAAATTGTGCATGAAATTTGCTGTAATAATGAATTACAAGTCACTCAAAATTCACGTTATACTGTACACTCTGTATAGGGTTATACTGTACACTCTGTATAGGGTACATGAGAAATAAATGGTGAAATGTGATTTTATCGTAAACTCAATCTTTAGAACCATAAACGACATTCACCAACTGCAGTCTTTATGCTAATTCAACTTACAGTACTTCCAAATGAAGAAAATTGTACAATTTTTCTTTACTGTTTATAATAAAATTATTTTAGTTAACACAAGTTGGGAACCAATCGTGATGACTTCAACACTTCATTCACAACTTATTGTATATTGATTTGAGTTTTTAGAATTTTCAAGAACCAGTATACAAAATACAAGTATTATTTTAGATATAATTTACAGAATACGTGAGATATCAAATTTATTAATTAAGGATTGAACATGAATATTACACGACTAAAACGCATATCCCATGTGCCTATCAGAGATGATCAATGGATAAGGTAAGTAAAAATATCATATTACTGATGATTGATATTGGCAACGGAATCTTATTCTCACTGTAGTGTCGACGGTATAACCATCATGTATTTTATTCTGTTTCAGTTATTAAAATAGTCAGATTTTGCTTATACAAAAATACTACACAAAACTGATCTCTTGGCAACAGCCAAAATATTTGAAAAAAAAAAAATATTAATAAATAAATAAAATAAAATCTTTTGATACACAGTTGATTTTTATTCTGACAAATTTCGTTGTCATATAACAAACATTTGAATATCAAATTCAACCCAAATCTATTTCTCAAGCAGCAGTTTTTCACGAAATAAATTACATTTTCCTTAGCTTTTCATTTTCACTGCAAACTAAACTGTGATAATGCCTATACTCCACTTTACAATATACACTGTTAAACATCTACAGACAGTATATATCATTAACAAACGAAGTAGTAAATTATTGTATTGTAGTATAATGCTGCTGTTGTGTACTATAAGTTTTGAAAAATGCGATATCACACTCTCCAGTACCGAGGAATGTGGTACTGTTCACGTTTTCTAAAGTGATATAGGTCTAAAGTCTTCATAATGCTTCAGCAGGTCATGTCAGACGATATTACGAAAACTGAAATGTAAAGCTAGATCAGAGCATGTTGAACTCCAAGGAGCTCCCTCGGTTAACGAATGATAATACAAGCTCTTATAACTGTAATCATAGACTGGTATTATATCATTAATAACACTATGATCCTAAGCTATAAATTATATAGACTTCAATAATATAGAACAAAAGATACATAACGAAAATCTCAATTGAAATTTACTAATACTGACAACCCTATATACTGTAAACTTTTCTTTCCTTCTAAATTGAATGACAAGATGATTCTAAGACTTTGTGTTCGTCTACCTCGAAGTGGAACTCTGAACTCTTCAGGTGAACTAGGGATTATTAATGTTCAATCTTAGAGAGTACTTTATGAGCGAGTAATTATTCATGAAGTATTGATTTCCGAGGATTATTTGGGCATTATGGCAAGTTGAAACGAAAGGCCGCATGGGATCATAGAATATAGTTGGATATATGTGAAAAGGTAAAGGGCACGAGCTAGTATACGGTACAAGTTCCCATTACACTGGAATATTTGATTATATGAGGGAATAAAATACTTCATATCCTTAGGGAGGGATGTGGCCAACTTTTTTTTAATATAAGCCGAAATAAAAAATGAGAATGTTTCAAACGGTGCCTGTTACTTTTAAAATGAAAAATTCCAATATTAGAGACATGACATCGTGCTGGTATAGTGTATATTTCTAGTATTATTGTCACCAAATAATAGAGGTTTGATTCACCGTGACGCATGTTGTCGTGTCTCAGATCATTATAAAAAATAGCACAGTATAGCGAATGTCCACATAGTATCAAAGTCACTGCAATCAAAAGACTGTCATGGTTTCCAGATATTAACTTTTCATGAGCAATTATTTCTACATCTAAAATGTATGTGTCTGTGATTGGCACTCCTGTTTGAATAGAAGAACTAATACTGTACTACTGTGTATACGGATGCAATTAACATCGCCTTAAAGTTTTTCTTTTGAAGTTATATTAACGACTATACATTCGGCTTTGAAAGACTCTAAAAGTCTCTTTCGCCGGTGGCGGAGATTCGTACTTTTTCATCAAAATGGACTACTTTTAAAAGCTGAAGCTTATCTCGATGCTGATAAAATTCCAAAACATTCAGAAAAAATATTAAAAAATGGCTATTACTGTAATAATATTAACAAATGTATTCAAATATGAAACAGATTGATAATATACATATTGATGAAGATAACCCTTCATCAAGTAAGTATAAGGTTCGAATATGGGAAGCTTTAGTGAACTTTAGAAGTAGTATTTCGATTCTATTAGACAAATTAAGAAGCGTTCATTATACATATTTTTCATGGCAAAGCTCTTTTTAATGACTTTGTGAAATCTGAAACCGTCCGAAACTGATGTGAAAAACTAGAACAAAGCAGTGATGAAGTCATATGCTCTTAGTAAAATATATAAGAAATAAGAAGCAAATGATTTTCATTTTAATTATAATTCACCCAGCTTCATTTCAACGGGGACCAGATGTGAAAATCATTGGATGTAAATACCGACAAGTACATGATGCTGATCACACCATCTCTTACATTCATGCAACCATGCCTCACAAGTGCATTCATGTCATGTACTGGCATGTACTTTATAGAGCATGTACTTTATAGAGGGAGAGTTTGCCTTACTTAATTACAATATTTCTTGTTATAAATACAAATATGTGCTGTAGGAGCACAGATAATATATTCAATATATTTTTTGTTATTTTATTAGTTTTTATTTTATTCCGAAACACGACACCATAACATGAAGTTTTATGTTATCCTATCAATACTGATATTGCTTTACTCTATGTATATTTTCTAAAAGAAGTTACAGAAGCTCTTCATTTCAGAAGTCATGATATACAGATCTGTTTAGTACAAACCAGAAAAAAGAGTAGCCTTCTCAATCGAGTAATTATATTTCTACTATGAGCAAATTAATCCAAAAGATCTGCACATTCAATAGAAGAGTGAGTCACTTCAATAATTTTTTTGACGAAGCTACCTTAACCCAATTGTAAACTTTTTTTGCAGACCATTCTTTTAAAACAAAACCTTAATTCCCCAAATACACGTTTTCTGCCTCAAAATACTCCATCCTAGTCCTATTACTCCATGTGTAGAATGCCGAACAATTAGTACTTCAATCGATACCGTACCTTTTCATCGTGCAGGTGCATTAAAAGTTCCGCCGGGGGAGGAAAAGAAAAAAAAGGGGACAAGTTTCCCCAGTAACTTTTTGTCTTTTCTCTGCCAAAAGAAGTCGTTCTTCTAAATTAAAGGTGTCGCAAGTTAGAGGAGAGCTTTATTATAAAGAACATAGAAGATACTTGAGAGTAGAGTGGGCTTTAATAACGACTTAGAAAATAACTAGTACGTATTACATAGAGGGATGTCACTTTGCTGTCGAGTTTCACTTAAGAGAAACTCAACGAAATATGAATTATGAAACTATGGAATCGGAAGATGTATGTAAGAGGTGTTCATGCTTTAGGAAGTTCACATTAGAAAGTTTCGATGGTTTTTATATGAAAGTTGAGTAAAGTTTGTTCATTATGTTGAAATAGAAAGTGAATTTTTGGCAACGACTTACAATATAATTTTAATATTTTAAGAATAAATTAGGTACATAACTGATGAACGACGTTTTATTATTACATAAATTCATAAGAATATTAAATTAAGAAGGGAAACGCTATGTTAATATTAAGAAATGCTACTTTGCGAATGTTGTATCCAATAATAATAATTATTCGTACTGTATACGGGATAACAATACTAAGGCGTTCGCAAAATATGAAACTATTGGTTATATTGGTACTGGTCAAACTTTCTGCTGATACCAAATCCAACTGACGAAATAAGTAAGGTGTTATAAAGTATCAGATAATATACAGTAGTTAATAAAAGTTATTTAAAAATCAAATCAAAACTATTTTTTCTTCCAGAACATGAATTTTTTTTTAGAAAATATTGAACCATAGTTATAATAAAACATTTTTAACATTATTTAGTTTCGCAGATTTTTTTTGCTTTCGACCATAACATCTTGACATTTTTCATAGAATTTTTAGAATTTCATTACATTAATTAAAAAAAATTAAAAAGCTGTCCAAAACTCTTTCTTATACGCATATAATAGTTTATTCTCATTCCCTCAAAAATTCTTTTATTATTTAACTTTTACAAGTGAGAATAAACTTGGGAATATAGAAAGAAAAACAGTGTAAAGAACTGTAACTATATTTATAGTTGTAAAACATGTGTACATTTGGAAGTAAAGTAAGTCTTTTGTGTAACTTTTGTACTCGAATGAATAGAAAAGTTGTGTGAAAGTTGTACGCTTTTGAAAAGTACGAATTCATGAAGTTTGAGAGGCCGAGAGGGAGAATTATAAAATAAAACAGCCCTGAAGATGTAATATACTGATATGAAAGTTAATGAAAATTATTCAGTCCACTCGCAAAGTTTTAAATTGAAATAGCTCTCTTAAAATTGTCCGTTATATTGACATATGAGAGTCATTCAGTAGCATGAGTACTTTTTCAGGAAAATCTATCAAAATCACTTGTGATAGTAGTGTCCTCCATGTTATAATTAATACGGAAACTTTTGATGCACAATAATATATTATTAGAAAAAATAAAATACTTGAAATAATTTACATATAGTCGTGATATAGCCTACATCATTAATTTTAATTCAACAGTGCAAATAACTTTGCCTGTAATGTACTGTGTATTGAAATAGTGTCTAAGGTTTCTTACATTGCACAGTTGCTGGCGATGCAGTAAGTAAGCAGGAGGTCACAATTATTATTTGTAGAATCTAATATCGATCATTCCAAAGTAATCAAGTGTTGTAAGTTGCACAATAAAACATTATACTGATAACTTTTTTTACATTAAAATTTTGATTTTCACATTATTATGTAGTCCAATATACAGATATAATTTATTGTAAGAACGAGATAGTATGGACAAATATCAAAAATATGCTAGAATACTTTTTTTATAGGGAATTTAATTCTCTACAACTTACTAATTTACACTTTTATCGTATGACACACGTATAGAGACTTACTGTCAAAGAACTGTTTTTGTCCGCCATCTTTCCAAGATGGTCGCCATGTGATTGGTCGGATGACGTGGATTCTACTCAAAATTCAAAGGTTAGGGTATAAACACTTCACAAAAAAAACTGGTGCTTTTATCCGCCGTGTCCACATCCAACAGCTAATCTGCCTAACTATATATAGTTTTTTAATACTGGCAAGTTCTTGTTTTTTCACTAGGAAAAAAATACTGAAATAACTTTAATAAACAATAAATTTCATACAACAGGTTTATATTTGTAACAAAAATCATTATTTCCTAGCTTAAAATATAGATACTTCCATGCTTCACGCAATCACAAGAAAATTCATTATTATTTAGAAATATTTTAACAAAAAATTGAATGAAGGGACAAAATAATCTAAAAACTGAAGAAAAAAAAGCCAGATCATTCGAAATTTAATCTGATTCTAAAATTTCATTAAAACTGTATAAAAAAACATATTGTAGAAATTGATAATACGTTAAAATATTGAAGAAAGTCAGGGAACTACTACTGAAATAGAGAAATAAGTTGGAAATGTGATACCATGTGAGAGTTATCACTCTGATATTGCTATGATTATAATAATTAACAAATTGTTATGCAGTTTTATAGAAAAAAAATTGACATGGAGTTTTACTGCAATATTATCCTGGAGAGTTGAGACTTATAGTCATGGAGTTTTAATATTATATCTGAAGGTAAACAAAGAGATTCAAATTAAAAATCAGAAATGTAATATATTTTTCTTCAAAGTAAACTGTATTGGTGCTTCGAGAGTATAATATAACTCAAAATTAAACTGTACTACATTCTCCTTCGACCAAAAACAGCAAGTCTCATTCACAATAACCTATTTTAAACCTCTTTTGACAATTTCTACAATGAAAACTGAAATCCCCACCACCTTTTTGGTATCAGAATCACAAACATTTCCTGATAATGATTTTTCATCAAAATAATGCCTTTTTATAAATTGAAGATTCTCTATCCTCCACCCTTGACCATTCCAATATCTCTCTTTCTACCTGGACCAACTCATTTAATTGCAAGAACGCATCTTCAGTCTCTTTCTAATGGTATCTAACCAACACGATAGTATCGCGTGCTCCAGAAAGGTTTTTTTCCTTTGGTAAGAAAGTCATTTGTCAAGCACTACAGTTCGTTCACGAAGATGTTCCGAGGATGCACTTTATTCTTTTTTTACACAAGACAAAATATGGTTCAGTGGAAGAAATAAGATAAATCTTTTCTTTTCCCTTCTCTTTCTTCGTTCAAAGCATTAGTAATGTTAAATGAAGCGGTACAAAAAGAGAAAAATTAGCTGTTGAAAATCGGAACTGATCACGGATTGGTGAATACGATGTACAGGGAGTTGTTTTATTGGTCGATTGAAGTTGCGACGAAGTTTAATTGGCGGAAATTACCTCAATTTCATCAGGTTTACAATGTTTTGCATTACATTAGTGCTGGAAAGGATTGACTAACTCATGTTAATCAGTCGGAAATTATTGAATGGGAAAGGAATTTTAGAAAGTACAAATGACGCTGGCTATTACGTCTATTAACAAACTCGTTATGGTAAACGTTTTTGATGGGACTATCTAAAAATTGCAAAGGTTGAACTTTTCTCAGTAATATTCGCTTTCATCAGTTATCTGTGAAAGTAAAGGAATATTATAATAATTTAAAGTTCATTTAGTGACACTTTTTTGCAAGTCACTATAATTATGTTTATTCTATAATATTATTTTCGAATTACTTTGCCTGCTTCACAACTAATCTTTCTGTTCAGTACCATATTTTTCATCTTGGAAGAATTTTATTTACCGTGTAAAAACTTCTTGACAAACACTGTGTCTTTTACCCCGGCACTTTATAACCTTCCATTTTCTCTGTTCATAATCTGCGATAGTAATTGAAAATTCTCATCTTTCAATAAAATTGTCTCTCTTACGTCACCTCTGGTGGTTAACTTCCGGGAATGAAATAATTCCATTACCTTCAATCGATCTGCACCAAACTTTGCGACAACTTTTCATATCCTTCCAAAGTAATTATAAATTTAGAGGTCTATAGGAATAGGACGGAGACAATGGATTGTTTTAAATACAAAGGATTCGAAGCTCTCGAAGTTCAATCGTAATTTAAGATATTGAATAGTTTTTTATTCTGATTGTCGTAATATCTATGGTGTGGTAGTATGGTGTGCACATCAATTCAAATTCTACGTGTTTAATTGCTAGAACATATGAAAATTAACACTACATAAATGTACACATTTATGCTTATTTGCTATACGATGTGTGAACTAATTATTTATATGACAAAATGTAAGATATTGATGACTGAATTGCGCCAGAAATGTTATTTGCATTGCTGTTCTTTCAGAGTTTACCGCACTTTATGATATCACAGAATATTAATATTATAGTTTATAGAGACATAATTACATTTGGTAAAGCAGTATACAGCTAGCATTTAAAAAAAAATATATTATTTTATTTTTATATATAGTGCCTTGATTACATGCAGCATCTGTTAAATGATTAACTGTAGACTAATCTGAAGTATTACGTAAATACATAATAGTTCACTTTCCTGAGGAAAACTACAATAATTTCACATGTGATACGAAAGATTATAGAATAATGGCGCCATTGAATGAAGTAAGTTCGTTCTTAAGTTATTTCTGTTGTATTTCATTTTTTTATTAGTTTTTATTAGTTCTTCATAACCAACAACAATAAATCATTTATGATTATTTACACACTGAGAATTACTCCCATAAACTTGAAGCAATAGTATACTTTTCTGTGCTCAGTTATGTAAAGAAACACCGGAATGGCTCCATAAAGCAATAAATAGAACGTAAGCGCCAACCGAGCATTCATTCACACCAATAAAAGATCTTCCAACAGCTTCATTTAGTATCAACACATGGATTTTCTTGGCTCAAAACTTTATTTGCCTAAGAGAACGACACCGATTTGCCACACTGGAAATTAAGGAGTTTTATTTTGATACTTTTGGGTATTTGGCTGTTCTTTGAATGCTGTGAAAAATATTATGATAAGTTTGAAGAGTTACAGTAATAGCATGATAATTACGTATGCGATGTAAATATTGGTTTGTACAGCACTTATGAATCAAGGAAACTTACTCTAACGATGAAAATGAAATGTTATACATTTCAAGACATGTCGAGGAAATAAAGTAATGAACGGAGTTGTGGCATATTTTTCATCCCATCGGAGTATAATACCTCTGCATATCCTTCATATTAATTAATATTACACAAGTGTAAGTGCGTGAAAATTTCTTTGTCAAAACGACTATTCAGTTCAACTGCTATTTTAGTTAACTATTTTGAATGAACATTGAACGATATTAGAAACTTTAAACAATCATGAAACACTTATTTTTTTTTACAAACATTAGGCTTGATTACAACGTCCTACATTGTTTCAGTGGTTCACCACTACAAAAGCCACAGAACACATTCAAAACAAAGCATTAATGAAAACTTTTCATAGTATCAGCAAATACAGCAGTACAGTTATTGTATCTATTTTCTGTCTTTCTGAATTGACGAGGTGCATGAATAATTTCCCCAAAAACACAATTTTTATACAAAGCTGATGGCCGATTTTAGTGAAACACTGCTGCATGGTGCACAATATAAAGCTTTCAACTGATTCTTTGTACATGATGATGAAGCTCATAGAATTGTTAAAATTTTAATCCATCTTATAATATTGAATGACCCGATGATGAATCATGCAGATTCGAAACCGATAGTCCAAAAATAAATAACTTCCATCAGTGTAGAGTTGGACGTATTATTTTGAATAGTTGATATTATATTTAGTATACTGCAAAAGTTATTCTTCCCATTTACGAAATACCATTCAAATGCTGATCCAGTGTCATGTGAAAAACCCACTCGTTGCGAACGGGTGGTATCCTTTAAAGAACTGCATTTAAAAAAAAATTACCCATGATATTGTGAAAAAAGTATGCACGAAAAAAAAAAGGAAATCTAACTGAATATAGCACATAATGAGATTACGTAATTCCCGAAGATATTGTGTTGTGCCATGTCTATTTGTTGTATTACTAGAAAAGGTTAGATTGTGTTCCATAGTTTCATGTTTTTACATATCTTATGATTATTGTTTATTTATAAATTGCTTCAGATATTTGTTACGAGCAGAGTTGGTCTAGGTCACTAGATTTTACTGGATCATCGGTCAATCATCCATGACCCAGTTTGACCCAGTGACCCAGTCCACCTCTGGTTACGAGCTGTAAAAATAGTAATGTGATTTTAATTTTCCTTGAGAAATCAGAAAAACTGTATGAAAATGAAGGGACAAAAGACCAGTTAATATTATCTAAAAATTCCTGTGTATGTTTTGTACAAAACTAAGCTGTAAATTTTTGGCATACACTAGAATCATATTGCAATAAACGGTATATTTGTAGATGCATTGTGATTCCTCGTTACTGTGTCAAAACGCAGCTGTTGGATTACACAATGAAGATTCCACGTGAAAATTACTGGTAATTAAAGTGCCGTGCTGATGTTACAGACATTACACTAAAAGTGTTTATGACTTTAATTTTATCTTGATATGTAGATTGGGGAGTAAAATTGTGATGAAGTCAAGTGATATGTTCACAAAATACTGTAGTTTCACTTTTTAAGATGTCGAAATATTACTGTGTGTTGTTTGATTCTATCGATCATGGATCTAAAGGTTCTAGTTCTATATTCTAACACAACTTTGTAATTTATTGCATGGTGAATAAAAAAGTTAATTGAATATAGAATATTGCGAATTGGATGAAATTGTCACTTTGTAGAGAGTTGCAGTTTAGTTTGTTTTTTCAAATAATATATATCTGGCGTAAGGGACATCGTCACTTATATTATTTTCTAAACCTTTTCTTTCTAATATTTTTACCTGATAAAATTATAATCCATATTTGAACATAAAACCAAAAACTAAACAACTCCTTTAATTATCGAAAATTTAATAAAATTATAAACTCACAGTATTACCATACAGAATTAGCACTATCCGAGTTTTTCAGACCTAATTTCCATACACTCAAAAAATTTGACATCGCTCGGAAACCTCCCATTAAAAAAACTCACATCCAATAAAAAAAAAACTCTTTTTTATTATTTCACTGCCCGAATCTACCTTAACCTGGACGTAAAAAAATATTATTAAAAGTGTGTCGAATTAATTTCTCCCCGCGTGCAAAAGGCCGTTGCATAATGCAAGAGCAGCATCACATAGTTCACTTAGCAAGTATGGAAGAATTGCAAGGGGCAGCTCAGTGCAATAAAACAAGGGCAGTTAACCTCCCATGGGACGGATATGTGAGATACATTGAGAGCAGGGATGTTACGTGAAGTAGTACTGGGTATGGTGGGCAGATGGGGGTGGATATTATACAGTAGAAAAGACAGAGGTGTACTGTACATGTGTATATACTGTAGGGGTGTATAAGTGAAGAAATCGATTTTTGGATGTAGGTTTAAATGTTTAAGTTGTTCTTGCTTTGGAATAAGAAATTTTGGAATACAGTTGACTCAAGGTTCTCGTATACAATTATCAATCGAAAGAATGGGGAGAAACCAGTTCTTTGATTCTACTTGAATATTTTTGTGAATAAATTTGTGTATTGATGTACTCAATTATCAATGGTATACGCTGTTCTTGCCAAACCGTATTTCCGTTAGTCGTTTTAAAACTTTAACCCCTCTATCACATCGTGAAAATGGCGCAGAGAACGTATTAAAGTGAATATATAAATTGAACAATATTCTTATAGTTATTTTTCAATATAAGGATTGAAATTAAATTACATTCACCAGCTTGCTATAGAGCAATGTATTCCTTTACTTCATTAATATTGTTGGAATCCTGTAAATTATACTGAATCCACATTCAAATTTTTTTAATAATAGGAAACGACCACCTTTTTTATGGACAAAGTTGTAGAGCTTGAAATTTCAGATTCTGATCATGTTATAATAATTATTTAGACGTATTTTTCATCTAAACGCATTTTACAGTTTCCTTAAATTAAGGAAAATTATATATGATAAAAGGGAAGTATAATATCATGCTTGAAGAATATTTCCCCTTTTTCTGGATAAATATTAATGAATTCAGGGGGTCTGGAAAATGAGTTTAGATTAAAAATAACCATAAATTATGAAATGTTTTGAATCAGAAAATATACGCTCTGCAACTTTGTCCACAGCAAAGATGGTTGTTTCCTGTTATTTTAACGATTTTGGTATCGTTGAAGCGTTCCACGTTGTTCTTACAAGAAAAGTGATTTCATCTTCTGAAAATTTAGTATCTTTACTACAACTTTGCAATTTACACCAATATACTAAAATTAATCGTTCAGAAGACGTATAGGTGTTGCGATATTTCTGATCACCCGGCATAGTACGTAGTACAATTTGATTTTCTTTTTTAAATGTAACTTAGAGTTTGTATATTTTACATTTAAATTCTTCAGAAGAGATCTCCCAAAATTAATTTAATATGAAGTTTTTGTTTTTCTGACAGTGACTTTTACGTAGCTGTTTCTTTGCAGTTTAATTATGCACTGTTTATGGTATAATTCTAATATCTGTCAGTTCATCCAAGTTGCAGTAAAATGAAAGAGTAATAAAGTGCATTAATAACATTTTAAATATTTTTGTATTCGTTTTAATAATGCTGTTGTGATGGCAACCATTTAAATATTAAAGAACATAATTATTTATACATTACTTCTACTTTAAATATATTGTGATATAGACTGTCTGGTTTACATTACATGGTAATGGGATTGATTAGACCTATTAATAGGGCAGTTCCAAGGAATGAAAAATAAAAAAATACGGCGATAATGTGTAAGAGTATTGACCTTTTACATTTTTTTATTATTGTTAAATTTGACAATTCCCCCTTTCTTAAAAAGTTACAGATTTGAAAAAAGAAAAAAAAACAGTCATGTTTGGAGGTATATCAGCGAATAAAAACCTTTGCAACGAATCAAAACTTCTCTAATTGAATAGACTAATGACAATCATTATTACAATACACAAATTTTGTAACACGTTTGAAAATGAGTTTACAATAAACTTGAAAATTTACGGAATAATTCTGTATTACTGTCTGAGTATAGAGCCTTACTGAATATGAATGATCAACAATCTCAGGCTATGGGCTTCCACGATTTCTTACAAACAACAAATTAAAACCATTGCTTCCATCCTTGAAGTAAAATCCTGAACTCTTGTAGCTTTGATTGAATCCTCGTATATCTACACATTGGCACTACCTGAACTTGGCTGCAGTCCAATAACCTCACTTAAACTGACAAATTACTGTATTTGGTCACCCCTGCTCATGGAAAGAGGCAAAAGAGAATCGTTTAACACCAACTTTCCCCATATTCCACAGTCCAGACCATGTAATGAAGAATACAAAATGTGCCAAGCCAACACTCAGAGTCGTACGTATACTGGATATGGGTAGAGGGGAATTTCCCCTGATGAACGCCGTTACACGGAGAGTGTTTATACAAGTTTTCTCGTAAGGTAAATCTGTCTTTATGAAGTTTGGGGTGATTTATTTATTGCGGATCTCGAAATAGTTTTGTAATGATTATATTGCATCATTGAAAAAGTTTGATTAATTTTGGGGTATTTTCAAACCATTTGTAAATTGTAATGTTATGATTGGTGTATATTCTGGTTTGTTATTTTCATTTCTTATAAGGGCTTTATGTTATATTTATCATTAAAATAAAATTTTCCTTCATATCACTTCATCATAGAGCTTTTCATTTGATAGCTATACTGTATATACGTAAGTATATGTCACTTTGGGAGAAAATAGGCCTTTTATTATATGAGTATGTTTATTCAGCAAAAAATTGTCTTGTGAGTGGAATTTGTAGACATCTCTCTTAGAAATTTCTTACATATCCATTAGTTTTCACAATGTACAGGAATTCTAAATTCAGAAATCGTAGAATTGGAATATTATTTTATCAAGACCCATACCTATAGATTCGTTAGTTTCCGTATGAATCGAAACTTTCTCAGATTCATTCTCTTTAAAATAGCATGGCATGACTAGGATCACGTTATTGATCAAAACATTCATAATTTGACATAAAAACGTTTCGTGATGATGTACTGGATGCTGATGATAGTTATTAACAGCCACAACAATTTTTTTTATTTATAATATGATCTGAAGATATTCTCAGAAAGACTACTAATCTCAAACCATCCTGTGTTTAAGCATCCTTTGTAAAAAAAAATAACAAATTTATGAAACATTATACCTTCATTATAATTATATAACATTAATTTTCACAGTGGAAGCTTTGTATCCTGAGAAGTTTGATGTTTCATAACGTTGAGTTATGACGCCTGGAAATGTATTAGAAATTATGAACTGCTGGCTAGGATAGTCAGTATATTTTCTAGTGTATATTCTTCATCTACCAATAACTACCAATAACTCGTATCTTCCTCCAAAACATTGATATTAAGGTGTGATTACAACTGCAATTAACAGCAGTTAAGGTTTTACGTCAACTACGAGCATTTCACGTGTACAACGTCATTCAAGAATTTAATAGTTTGAAGAATGTTGTTGTATGATTTCCAAATCAGATTCTGTCAACAAAAGAATTTATCAGAGAAGATTTTTCCCCATGATCAGGGAGATAGCCTCAATAAGATGAGAAGGGCAAGAGATCTCACTTGATTCTATCACAATGAAAGCATCAGTTATGGCAACCAATTACGTAACAATGAAAACAGTGGTGTCAACAAACCCCAATCCCATTCCTGTGACCGCCCCTTTACCGTACATTGTAGCTCACATACAATGGGCACTAGTCAAGCCATAAAGAGAAACATCGCTTTCAGCACAATACTACACCCAATGATAGAATATAGGAGAAGCTTTTTATTATATATGCGTGAGAATGACACGGGGCAGAGGTAATAAAGAGCGTCGTTAAGTCGTCTTAAGAACTAAGAGGGTTAATTCAGGCCAAGAGAGGTCACGACGAAAAATGACATTATGATGATTCTATATAAGGGAGAGAGTTTGAGCATGTACGTTTATGTATGGTAATTCCAGGAGTGGAAGGTTTTCAGTTAAGGAATGCATGGTCATTAAGGCAGAGCTCGGTTTTGACGGGGAACATCAAGTTATGATAGGCCGTGGTGGCATAATAGCATATAAGGTACTGGGTTTATGTGAAAGTGCTGGCTTCATCTTGAATGTTTCCTTGCAATGTTTTAAGGTGAATTTTAGAAACAAATGTTACAGAAGAAATTAGTACATTATATTTCTTAAACCCTCGAGAGAAATTTAGTCATCATCAATTGCCGAGGAACTCAGAAATAGTACGTAGTAACACATAGTAAGAAGTTTGTGATGAGTTTGAAATACAAAAGTTTTACGGATTGAAACAAAAATAGGAAATGAAATATCGACAACAAATTGTGAACATTATTGAATAGCAGTTTCCTAAAATGATTCTCTATAAGTTATTCGTTCTTAACACAGACAACAGTGTCAATTAATGCAAATAAACTAATAAACATTTGCACACAATATCACTAATATTGTCTGTATCTTCTTCATCTTGTATTATTTTATACCTCAGAGTGCTGTGAAGTATGAAAAACATTGTGAAATTTGTAGCAGCGACGGGCAGTTCTATAATACCACTAACGTAAGCTATTAGTAATAGAGTACTTATGGAAAACAATTGCCGTAGGATCGTAATTTTATCTGAGTTGTAAACTATACAATTTAAAGCAATAGCAAGGTGCATTCTGAAACCTACACCAACCAGTTAACGATTAATTATATGTATACCTTATTAAAAAAGTAACAGCTATAGACATGACACGAGCAGTCAAAACAAATAATTGAAAGTGTTCATAATTCACCACTTAGCTTGTTTGACGTTCCCTTCCACCACCACTGTATAATTATTTACAACCTGCCACCTCTGCAAAGTAAACAGCCACCAATCAGCTTCATTTTCCACACTGCCCAGTTATTTACTCTACCGATTACGATAATTATTTCGATTGTATCTGTAAACAACCGCAATGACAACCGCTCGTTTATTGTAGTAAAGCGTCAACCCAACAATTAGACGGAGTGTGTAAAACAATGCTAATTAATTAGACATTGGTAATATTTACGTAATGAATATTTGGGCAAACAGTTGTGACAACTATTTGACAGGAGTTGTGTTGAACGCATGTATAGGTTAGGGAATTGCCACATGGTTGACTTTTATTGTGGGTGGAGTGTCAGTGTAGTGGGATGATGTTGGAACTGACGTGTTATGGAACATGCAACGAACCGAATATTTATACGCTGTTTTAAAAAATAATTTATATTTATATATGTCCGTCAACGTTTTTCGGAAAAGGACCACTTTCTTTTTTATTAACGTGGTTGTGCTATAGAGCATAATTATAAGTTTATTCAGAAAAGATAAAACCTTTCGTGAGAAATTGAAGTTTTATCTGAATATTTCTGTAAGTAAAGACCTTTTTAGCTTCATTTTTCTGTTGCTAAACTTGTTCATGACTTAAAAATGTTTATCTTTTACGAAGACTTTTAACTATGAAAATATATTCAATGAAGAGGAATTCCTAGGTACGTAATCTATCCTCTAGCCATGCAGTTGTGAAGCCATAACGTCAGTTAGAGAGTAACGTAATAATCTATGTACATTTCATAAAAATATTGGTGACATCGACAAATCGGTCAAAACCGTTCGATACGGCAAGAATCAAACTTCACACTATTGAACTATTAGAATTGCTTTTTTAATGGATAATAAGTTACAGAGCAGACTGAGCGGCTAAGAAAGGAAAGTTTCAATTAGAAATGCCAAAGAATAGAATGTGGTACTTCAGTTGATACAAAGACTTGCTTGTATGCTATGATGGAAGCAGAGGAATATACTAATGGTAGTCAATAATAATAGGCCCATCTCTGCACAATTTTAAAAACGTTTATTAACTCATCGCAAACGGTGATCCATCTTCTGGCACAGTGTTTTCCATAATAAAATTAGACAAAGAGAGATCGTTTCGCTACAAACACAGCTACTATTAAACAAAATTGAGAGCTTGAAATTTCAGATTCTGGCCATGTCATAATTTACATAATTTTTTTTAATAGTAGCTGTGTATGTAGCGAAACGATCCCTCTTTGTCTAATTTTATTATGGAAAACACTGTGCCAGAAGATGGATCTTAAGGATCCGAAACCGTTTGCGATGAGTTAATAAACGTCTTTAAAATTGTGCAGAGATGGGCCTATTATTATTGACTATCATTAACAAAGACTTGCATTGATATTAACTTACATGTTGAACTGCAGTTATTGTGTTAGTTTCATCTCTCATGTGAAGTATCCCCTAGTTGATATAATTTAGATGCTAGTTCACAAATAACAAAGTAAGGTCTTTGTAAATCTAAATAATCAGCTGGTTAATATTCTTTCTCACAAAGAATATTTTTGTTCGCAATTGTGCTTCCATTTATCAATGTGCCTCTTATTTGAAAATAAACTATCAACCTTCTATATGTATTATTAAAGTTACAAATTCATGTATACGTAGAAATTCATCATGAAAGCAGAATGAAACAAGACATCTACATTATAACACAATCCAAGCTATTTCAATGATTGTGAAAAGGTAAAATTAGATGATTCGGTGTTCTGAATATATAAACATCTCTGTAGGGTTGCAGCAACATTTATATAGACGTAAAAACACGGGAGTGGAATTATCGTTTTCAGGTTTTTTATTTTGGTCATCGTAGATAATAACAGGTATTTTTTTTCTTTCATGCTACAGTTTTACGTTTTAAAATTAGGAAAGACAAAGAATATGGAAACATTTTAAATATGTTTTTGATAATTAAAATATATTTCATATGAAATTAAATTGTCTCTTGTGAACTTAAAAGTTAAAACTTTATTCCTTAATACATATTATTCCTTACTGGAATATTCAAGGAATGAGACCCTATATGGAATACATATTTTAATGCAGTTTAGTTGCTTTTTCCCTCCTATAAAATTCTTTATTTAACATGGAGGATGTATACATACGGATGATGATAGTTCAAACACCAGAGCCACATAATATTCAAATGGTTTTTTTTCACAATCAGCTATAGTGTTTAAAATCAACTTATAAGCATTCCAATATTTCCTGAGTCAAGAAATACAGTATTATTAATCTTTGATATTTGGTGATTGATTAATAATAATTTCAAAATTAAATTCCTGTGATTAAATTGCTTAACCTTTTTATTGCAGCGAAAGCAATCAATATAGTCAACCACCAGCAAAAGTCCCTTTACCGTTAACCTTGACTGCTGACAACCTTCTATACGACTTGATGAGTCTATCAAATTACTCCATATTGTATACGCAGAGAAACAAACGGAATCGATAATTAGGTTACATTACATGTTTTAAAGTTGGATTTTGATTAATAGTATGCTGCAAACATGAACGGATATAAATGATCAAATCTATTATTATTTCACGTACAGTTTCATAATTTATTGAAACGAGGGGGTTTAGAGAACTTCGCGAGTTCTGGGAAAGGGTGGGGAGAGACCCAAGAGCGGACCAGCAGCAGAGAGTGATATGTTTTAGGAAATCCATTAATATTTCAATTCGGTACGAAAGAATTATATATCACCAAGTTTGTTCGGGAATGGCAAGGGAGGTTTTCCATGTGATGACTTAGTAGATATGTGTTAGGATAGGGGTTAAAATTAATGTTCAGATTTAAATATAGGAATTGAAATATAGTTGGTTACTATAATCTTATTTCTTATGTAGTAAAATTGATAGTTAAAATAATAAGATATTCACAATTGTCTTTCAAACTATTGTAAAAATCTATTTCGACTAATGTCACTGCAATTTCGAAACATTATATAGCCTTAACGTAATGAAAATTACACCACAAATTGATGAATATTTTTGTAAATGCTGGTCATACAGTTAGTTCATTTTTATAAAAATACCATTGACTAAGAATTTTCTGTAAGTGAATCGGCACATTTCTCATGTCACCTTCTTAATATATATAAGAGATTAGACCTATACGTGGAACCAATAACACGGCAATGTTGTAAGGTTTCCTGAAGAAGAATTCATTGTTTTAATACAGACTCCAATAGGTACTGTACTTTTTCTCACAAATAAAGCGTTCAGGTATGTCAAGTTTCAGCTTTCATGAAAGGCCCATTTTTTTCAGCGTGAAGTCCCGTTTTCCACACAGCTTATCAGTCCCTGGAGAGATCGAGTACAATAGAAAATACAGAAAACAAAACGGTACTGTGTGTTGGAAATCGCTACCACCTACACGTATGACGCAAAAATTGTACTTATACCTTTGGAGTTTTTATTTAAAAAATATCCTATCAACCTGTGTAAAAAACTACTTTTTTTATCAGGCCAAATTAAATATGAATTGAGACACTTTTAAAATTAATATGCTGAACTTATTAAGGCTATATATAAACTTTGTTTAAGCACTCTACCATCATCACCATGGCTGTACTCTTACTACACTATGATTCATATCGACACTAAACTCACAAATATCCCCATTTTATTATACCTTTTAATGAGTACAACTGTAAATTCATAAGCGCCCAACCAAGCATTATTCATCGAATCAAGTGCATACTACATATCATTACGTATCGCTGGAGGAAAATCCCCCCGGACTGACCACACTCGGCGGGATATATTGACAATGTAGCCTATATAGTAAATGAAACGCTGGCTTTCATATCGATTTAACTTTCTCAATTTATTTCCAACCTCTCTCATCACGTGATGAATATGGAACAAGTGTTGGAACTATGATGATACTGTATATTATGTGTGTGAATTTGCATACTGTATTTTTATAGTCATCATCAACATTCATAGGGGATTATATGAACTCAAAGGTGGAACGGGAGGTGAGGTTCAAAGTCACTCAAAGCAGAGTATTATTTAACGTTTTATTTCAAATGTGAAAAGCCAGCTTCAGTCAGATTTGATTTCTGTATTACTCGATGATTTAAATGATGGTGGAAATTGACAAGGATAAACCAGAATGTTATGTTAGATTCAAATTGTGTTCCTGTGCTTCTTTGGGGCATTTCCTAATTATTTCTGATTTTGCTTCCTAAATTCTGTTTACCAAACATAGCTATCCAAATCAAACTTTGCTCTTTAAATTTATATATTCACTGTAATAACTTTTCAATGTAACATACATCAAGAAATGAATATTGAATTTTGAAACTCCAGTTTCATCATTATTGAAAAGTGTCACTTTTTATCTCCGAAAACTTCAATTATATAAAACTTTAATAAGTGGCAGCCCTTCTTATATCACTCCTTATGAGACATTGTAATTAAAAATATTAATGTGTAGGAAGAACAATTGCTTTTTCTAGATAATACCTAAAGAAGATAATAAGGCGCTATTTTTTCCTACTGAAAGAAATCAAAGAATGACGATCTTTTTTGTCATCACGGTCATTTAAGTTATAACTGTCATAATTATATTGTTTGCTAAATGGTAGATGTATGGTAATATTCTAATTGCTAAAATTTTGTTATCATCAGGAACGAAAACTTCAAATAAAGAAAATTGAATTGAAATTCTAAAAATTCGAAAAGCAGTGAATATTTGAACAGGTACTTTTATTGCAGGAGGTTGTTAGTTCTTAATCAGTTAAAATAACTTTCATTGTAAGACCATTTACTTTATATCCAGAACATTTGTTGGGAAATCATTAAGAAGGCTCGAGGATGGATATGAATCCCAAAACAGAACTTTATTCTGAAAAAGGTAATTTTATTGTATGATCTTACATGATAAAACCTGAAATTGTGCAGAAAATCCTGCTATATAACCGTTCAAAAGTTGTAAAAAAAACTATCTTACTCCATAATTTAGCGCTAATCCTATTGCAGGAGTTTTATAGGTACATCACAATATCAATATTGTGAAAATTTGTTAAAATTTACCAATTGGTTGCAAAAATAAGTAATGAAACGGACAAACATTGATTCTCCTATATATATACCCATTCCTTCAGAAAAAATGCGAAAAGCTATTTCATGAGCTTATCCAGCAAATCACCACCACAGATAATAATGGTACTTCAACCTCATTTCCAAAGGAAGACTCCTTACAGCTTTGATTTCTCTATCCTACTGTCATCATATTACTGAATATTTATGGAGTAACAACATTAACATGTGTGATCTTGCTGTTTTATAACAATCTATAGAGTTGTAGCCTAATTTTGTAAAAACGAAAGTGAAAATATTAATGTATTTAAACTTAAAAAAAAAATAATCGTCGAAACTGGATTTTTAAGCGATCTATTGTTACACACCAAATTATATCTCTTTACTTCTGAAATAAGTGTAGCTGATGATGACCTTATGGGTCGAAACCGCGGTCGTGCACTCTACCTATCCTTACCACTTTTTCCTATATAGGTGAAGCCAGTCCCCCGTTTGTGGGATCAATGGTACCAAACCACCCGAGTGTTGAATTCTATGGTCCTCTAATTAATATAATAACCTTTGATATTTAAATTAATATTGCGAGATTTGCCAAAGTTCATTTGAATAAATTATAATAAAGTTGTATAATTTAATGAAAATTTATAATATCAAATTTTCCTGAGGCTGCAATTTCAAATTATGTAGTAGAATTATGGGAGGACGGAGTCGACGGACTTTCGTCGAAATGGAAAATAGTCGAAAGGCAAATTCGACACATTTCCTGGTAATTAAAAAACATCACCGTAAAATCACCGAAATGGAAGTCCGTCGAAAAGAATATTTTTCCGAAAGGAATTTTTCCGTAACGGAAAATAGTCGAAAGTAAAAAAAAGCGTCGAATTACGGGCTTTACGGCTTTCAGGAAAATAGGCGAAACGGAATTCCGCCGAACGGATTTCAGTTGAACGGAATTCCATCGAAACGGATAATTGTCGAAAAATGGCTTTCGACGATTTTCCATTTCGACTGAATTCCATTTACCCGGAATTGTGATCTATAATATTTTCTGAGTTGCTACAGAGTTTTACACCGTCACTCTCTACTAATGCTCATATCCTAATAAACTGTTATTTTAAATTGATATAAATCCTAGTGAGAGGTATACAGAATATGTTATCCTAATGTTATCCTAAAGTGACTTTCACCCATATATGTTAAACCACACAATCCACTTTGCAATATAGCAGCTACATTAGAAATGTTATTTTAACTATAGTTATTCCCTCGTCACCTAAATTAATAAACAAAAACGTCCGGCTTTCAGCGGAACCATTTTTGCATATCCCCTTTCCAAACTAAAATGTATTCAAATCTGTTTCGATTTATTATCGTCTGTTTAATCTCTTTGTAAAAGCAACAATCCATGTTTTGTTATCTTTCAGGGAGGTGGCTGTCTGCTACATCACGATTGGAGCTGCTGTGCACACAAGGTAAACACCAAGCATGATTTAAAAAACGCACGAGATTGAAGTCAATTCTATTGGGAGAATAATGCTAGGATTATGAAGCGATGGTCTTATATTTTTTTAGAGCAGATATGAATTTTATGTTTAATATGAGGTGGCAGGTTGGATAAGAGGGGATTTAGATTGGAATTTTACTTGTCCAATGTAAGAGCCTTATTATACTTGATTGGTATATAGCTGAAACTTATAGAAAAATATAGCACACAACTATATTCAAACTGAAGTAACGTATATAAAATAAACACAAGGTTTTATTTTATTTTTAAACTACAGAAAGTTACGAATAATTTTTGTGATGGGTTATATTCTATAACCAGTTGATGCACAATCTATAAATTATCTTTTTCCATAATAGTTTTCATACCTAGAAATATGTGAGAGTATATTAAAAAAATTACCTATGTTTACAACAACACAAAAATGTTAAAACATCATATTAATACTACAAGTTAATAAACAACTGCTCTAATGTTGAAGAAATCTTTATTATTGAAGAGTCCTATGATTTTCGTTAAGCAAATTCTCTCCATTACCTTAGATGTCATTTCATTTTACATAAGACTATATTATTGTGTTCTGGTCATTTCATGGAATGACATCTCTAAAGTCAAACCCTTCTTTGAATGGCAATTCGTATTTAATATTATTACAGTGGAGATGACATTTCTCATAAAAATGTTATACACATAAGAAATAACAGCATTTATAATAATAACATACTGTAAATACCATAAGAAAAGAAGAACAATATACAATTAGATGACCACATTGCGTGATAACAAGTCTATCTTGTCTGAAGCATGAATGCGTGATGATTGTGAAATGAATGAAATGAAAACTGTATCATTCTACGAGTAACTCAGTAGTGTGTAGCTGCAAACGAAATGTAAAACTCATACCGTAGAAGTTTTTATAATCCAACGCAAATCACCAGATTAACCATACATATTAATGAAGTTGGAAAAAATTAAAAAGGTTATTTATTTTACATAGAATGAGGTTTGGAAACTTCTATTTATTCATTTTTATTGCACCAAACAAAAATTCTTTTGCATATATTAGCTTTTCGCAATTCGCAACTAAAAACCTCCTACTTTCCTATAGAGCGTTCTACCGTCGCAGCTTCAAGCAAATATAATCTCTGTATTAGTATCATTACTTCTAATTTTAAAGCCCATTAAAATTCACATTTTATCAAAATAGCCCTAAATTACACGTTATGTGCTATCCCCTTCATAGCTACATTATAGATCATAATCACTGAATATAGAAAGGAGCACAATATATTGCAGTTATTGTTATAGACTTTTCGCATGTGAATTTGAATTAAGCTTATATTGTTTCTTATTATCATGTGATAGGACCTGCTAATGAATGGGTACATGATGGCCCCACTGTTGATAAAACGGGACTGTGTGTGTTTTATGGAGTCAGTTAATCGTTTTTGAGTAAAAAGGAACAAATTTGATGGCCGTAAAAATTTATTGCTCGAATATATGATGACCGCCAGCAGACTGTTGCATGTGGAGGAATATAGAGAAAAGTGGGTGGTATAAGGGGGAATACTGGGGGACTTGTTCGCAGTCAATCAAATTTGTTTACAAAATAATGGAAAGTATTGATGTGTGAACATGTGTATGTGTGAAGTGGGTAAAACTATGGTTGTTTCCGTTTTCTGTGGTATTGTCACGTGTTACAGTTGCTTGTTTACATATCGATTGAATGTTCTACTTTGCTTTTTGTTGTAGTTAGCATGCAGTACATTGTAGTAGTAATATTTGTGAATAATAAAATAGTGTCAAAACTCAAAAGTTTTATAGCCGAGTATTACGGTTGATTTATCAGCATTGAGTAAAACTCGTTTACGGTATTAATGGTTAGATACAAAAATGATTCTAGTCAAATAATGAAACAGAGTCCCATTCATGTTACTGTGAGATTTCTTTGAATATAGCATCGTACCGTATTTTATTTTGTGACAACTATGATTGCTACGGATGATAATATTAAATCATCTGACTTGTACTACGAGAACTTACCAACATGGAAAGTTCAATGTTTTTCTAACTTGACACATGAAATATTTCAAACTGATTTTCGATATAGCTTTACAGTGCCTTATCAGTGTGTATCGAGTTGCTATAGGTTTTAAACTTTTAATCCATTGGGCATTGTGTGGATTTCTTTTTGCTACCCGATAGCTTTTTTAAAATGTTTCTCCCCACGTTTGATTTAGATTACTCTTTATGAAACATGAAGGCACAGTCTTTGAAAGTGAGATGTATTTTAAATAAATGATAAAATGCCCATTTACAGTCAAATATTATATCCTTGAACCAGATATTTTGCACTAATTGTTCACAAATAGGACTTTATCCATAGCAATTTCAACTTCCACTTTAAAGTTGAGATAAAAGCTTTAAACATGACCAGAAGTAATTCTTCTTCTTTGGAAGCTATAGACGCTGACATTTTATATCCCTTTGGAATCTTTCTCGGTGGAAGACGTATCAGAAAGATCTTTACGAATTCGGCACTTTCAAACTGCTGCTTTCGTTCATTGCTATCAGTATAAAAGCCACGTGGATATAGTTTGATGCCATGAGTTTCAGATACTCAAAATACTTATTTTAGCTCTTGTTATTATTCATGTTCCTGATATTTTAACAGTGATTGAAATTAACCTAAACAATTATTATTCATTCAAAACTGATTTTTTTTTTCTTCCAATTTTTTAATTAGTCTGAAACAGGGCGCTTTCAGATTTTATTATATCAAAACAAAACATAAACTATTGTATTTATTAGCTGCTGATTCTTATGCTAAGTTTTAACTAGAAAAATATAAGGTCCAAAATGACACTGCTGGTCTTAACCCTCTGTGTAGTCCTTATCGATGACGTCGCCTATTCTGGTTGATAGAGTTGTGCTTGCAACAATTTTCGGATACTTCATGTATTATTGTGGTTATTTTTGGAACCAGACCATTCCTAATGGAGGGGCAAAATACTTTTAAAGATGGTACCATCGGAGACAGTCCTAAAGCTCTCTATTTTAATCCATTTTTACTGATATTTTTCAAAATTTTGGCCTCATTTTTCACTTTTTATTGTTTTAGATTCATTTTTCTGAATTTTTTTAACTTTTTCTCCTTTTTTGACACCTAATGGGTGGGCAGCTGCCCATTCTGCCGACCCTGTAGTTCTGCCTATGATTTTTAATCAGAGATCGAACCATAAGAATATCTTGTGGTTTCTTTCGGCTAATTAAAACACTGTGAAACAAACATTAAGAATAAAAGTCACAGTAAGGTTGTCGTTTACTTGATACCGATGCAATTCAAAAGTATATATAGAACAGCATATCCGAAAAGTAAAAGATATGTAAAAGACCTCATAACCTTACTTACTGTATTATTGTAAAAGAAATCCATTGCATTTTGAGGTTTGTGGAGTTTTTGATTCACCATTAATTCATTCCCTATAGTGATACATTGTTTGTAATGACCTGCTGATGAATTAAATTCTGTACTTTGCATCAGTGGGGCGCCTCTCGTGTTATTTTTCCTCCTAATTTGTTTGTCCACCTCTAGAGCATTTATTTAATGGTTTGTTTGCTCTCAGCTAAAGTGTGTTTTCGGAAAGGACGAAAAAAAAAAGTCAAATTCCAATTCCGATAATTAAAAAGTTCAAAGTAGAGCAACCGCTTAATTAAGTGCTAATTAAATTTTAAGTGTGGGGTACTCATGTGTATTCTTGCAGTATATGGAATAATTGTGTCATAATGTAAAGTCTATGCACTCGAGATATTGTGTACTATATTGTTAGAATATGAAATGTGTGAATTTCACTGAAAGATCTGTCATTCCTTATAGCACCATGGTATTTTAGTTTAATTCGACGACAATAGTTTATTACTGAGGATTGACAATAATGTACAAAGGTTTTATACTATAATTATTATTTTGCACTCGAAATTCAAAATATTGTTACGAAGAGAGAGGAATCGATATTCTTTAGCTGAAGAAACATTTTCTGTCTCACTATTTCATTTTATATTTGGGATCGAAGCTGTGAAAAATATTTATTAGATCAGGTCTATGTCACGACAATTATTCTGTACATTTGGAGGATAGGACTGACTCTATGCTCAACATTGTAGGTCTTACCTGTCAAAACGATTATGGAAAAAATATATATAATATTACTTTAAAGTTATATTTAAAATGAAAGGAGTTATACTAAATGCTAATAAAACTGATGGCATTTATCCAATGCATACCGGAAATGGTAAAATTTATTAGGATCTCAAGCATCTTGCGATTTGTTGCGTTCAAGTAGGGATGACGGGGTTTAATTGCCATTTTACATTTTGACATTGAGAAATGCAAAAAGATTTTTGAACAGATAAGGTACATGCATTTTTCACCAGCAAATATTCTTGCTAAAAATAAAAATGAGGTTGAAAGAGTTGAAATAAAACTGAAGTAGTTCGCAATGAAAAAGGTGCTACATCTTATCTCTATTATATTATTATTATTACAATGATAAGTTAAAAATATCCTTTCATTTACTTTTTTTTTGGTTAATCTTATGTCTTCACTAAAAAAATTACACACATCTATACTCACGAAACCCTCCATTTTTCTACTTCTCCCCAAAAACCAACAAAATAAATATAAACAAGTAATGCTTCACACAACTCGTATTTGTTCGTCTCTAACTTCCCTCACCAGCAGGTGGTAGGTCAATCAATAACCTGCTAAAAATGTAAATAATTTTTTGTTCCTTCCTTCTTTTTTATTTTGGACGTAGATTGATGACGAAATGTAATACTGTTATGCTTCAAAAATGTCGTTAGAGCTCCCTCGCATCTCCTTATATACTCATTCTTCATTTCACAAGTGGAGAATAACAATATGACATCGTTGGCAGCATTGCTTATTTACAAATGGCCGAATGCAAATATTGGAAAGTGGTGCAGCATGTACTTGGAGTTTAAAAATGTTTATCTCTCAGAGATGTTTTCGTTACGTTTTTTTCTCTTGTTATGAATGATAAATGGAAGGCAGGGTTTTCGCTGATTGATTGCTTACGGGAAATTCTCATTGGTTTCGAAGAGGAATATGTACATAGGGAAAGTACTATTGGATACTGTTTATTGTGTTAGTTTCAGTTTATTTTTAAAGCGTATTTGTGAAATGGTTTAAGCATTATGGAGTAATGATTTTTTTTATCAGTTTTTATTTTTACTTCATAGCAATGTCGTTCGACTGTTCTTCTAGTATATTACTTGCTAATTACTGTATTAATTAATACTAATTCGTCTCAATTTTATCAATCTCTTGTGTATTGCGATTTATAGGAATGCCAATCGGAATTATTTAGATTCGATTATTTCGTCGGTATGCGCACATTAATAATTATTACATGACTTCTTCATGTAACTATCCCGACTATATACAGCACTATTCCGACTGAAAAGAGCATTATCAAAAACCAAAAATATTTTATAAACTGTCTCTTATGTTATCATGATGCCCTTCATTGTAGTTCTTCGCAAACTACTATCGATGCTCTATTAGAAACACTCCATATCTATAGTTAAGTAGTAAGTCAGAAGTGAGAACATAATTGCAAAACGGGATTTTCCCGGAAATCTCGTTTGCAATTATATTCTCACTTCTGACTGTGGTTGGGAAAATTGTTGATACGACAATAGTGTCGACTTTTGTTGGAAAAATTGTTGACATGCGCTATTTATTATAATTTTTTGTTATTGTCAAAACCAAAGTCCATGTCGAAAGGTAAAAATTGTGTGTGAGAAACTGTATGAAATATTATTATATAGAGGATGCTGTCTAGAAATGCTAAATAATATTTACACACAATTTACAAAAGAGCGATTCATATATACGAAAAGACGCCGACTTTTGTTTTGAAATGGAAAGGAAGTTGTTGTGTAAACAAGTGATGCTTTTTACGCTTGAGATTAATAATAA
>JAQIWE010000161.1:0-28923 GCA_034698565.1 Campodea plusiochaeta
CCTCCCTCCCTGTACGTGCTTCAGGATACATTTCAGGGGCTGAACGTGAGGAAGTATAATTTGCCAAATCCTTAGAATTGGAGGCGAGAAAAATAGCCTTTGCTAGATTTATGATTGTGAATCTTTATTCTTATTGTATAGGGAAAAGAATTGGACGTCGTGCCTAAATCAAGGGCGGTGAGAAGTATTCTTGGGAGAACTCGTTTCACTTTCGTTTTTGTATAATCACAATGACATTGGTTGGCTTATTAATATGGAATTTTCCTGAAGATGTCAGCACATATTAATTGGAAGTTGAGATAGCAATCTAAGTGAAATGGAATTATTCACTTTTCTTTCACACTTGTAAGAATTATTCGCATAGATTTTTTTCCACACTTGCTTGATATCATGTGGTTAGTTGAAATTAAATTTTCTTGTCAAAACAACGTTTTTGAAAAGTGCAGTTGCAAAGTTAATTGCCCAGTGTCATTAATAAGATATTGATGTAAAAAAAAAAATCTGTGTGTGAGATACAATAGATTAGTACATTTTCGTTTATCAGGTAATTTAAATTTATATGTGCAACTCAATTACTTAAATAATTCGGAAATTAAAATATATAACATCAATATCGAACGGGAATATTTTGCTAGTTGTTACCATTATAATTTGTAAATAAGAAAATATAAATAATATAGTTATATTTTATTTGAAGACGAATTAAACGAGCTAATATAAACTGATACGTATCAATGTGGCAGCTGCAATGTTTTTAAAGGACTATTACACAATGTAAAGTAAAAGCGATCAATGAGACAGGAAATTGCTCTTTCAGGTGGAATAATTCTTCGGGGGTTCCTATACAGGTTCAAAATAGACTTCCGATGAGTTGATAAAAAGGAAAGATGGACATCTTTGAAATTTTATTACTAAATTATTTTTAGGGCTTTATAGAGCGAGCTGTTCTTCTATAAGATACAGGTGTATGTTTGCCTTTATTGGAATCTATTTGGATCTGACAAATTGAAGGCAATATTTATAAATTATTATAGGCCCTACTTGTGTATTTTTTTAATTCTCTATCAAAATACTGAAACAGAAATTATTTAAGATTTGCAATAATATAACATCTCGAAGATCTCCAATAAAATTTCGGTTTGCATTATAATTTTAGCAATATGATGCGATCTGCATTATATATGTCTCTGTTAAAATGTATCTCGAATAATTTCTAAGCATATTCTTTGACAAAACCCATTTAGTGAGTTCCTGAGTGTGAAATATTTTTCTCCCTGTACGAGCTCGTAAATTAAAACTCCCCATTAATTTTGACAAAGAAATATTATCCAAAAATATATTTTCTCCCTTTAAATTTCATTTGAGGAAACATAAAGTAGCAGTATGGAAAATCAGTGTCAATTTTTCTTGTGTTTTGCTGTACCTATGGGATAAGAACCGTGCCTCTGAGTACCAGCAAGCGATTATCTACGCTGAAGGCAAAAGTGGAGGTGGAGGGGTAGTAAGTCGTGAGGAGAAGAGGGGGGGAGGGGGTAGAGACGCTTAAAAATGGGCAGGCAGGTGCGAAGGAAATCTGGATCACACAAAAACACTTTAAGAAACTTTGCCTTCAACCACTAAAAGCTTTCTAGGAAGGAAAAAGCAAACTTATATTTAGGAGAAATATTACGAATATCCATATTTGCCCAAGGAGAAAAACACATATCTCTGCCCATGAAACTGTGATTTTCTGAAGAACATGTTAAACGTGATTGTGTGTACTTTAAGTTGCGTTTTTCTTTCCCTTTTGGGTGTGAACTCGAGAAATTTACACACGGAGTTGTTTTATTTTATTTTTTTCTTTCGGTTTGCCACAAATTTACTTTGAAGGCTTTCCGAGAAATTGCATGAACGATAAAATATCCTTGCCAATGAGTAATACAGTGAATGAGAAAGACTGATTTCCCGCGTTGAATTGTTTCAAAAGGTATTTCCGATCGCATTTTTAAGTTAGAAAGTAACCTTCTATTAGACATGTACTTGATCGTCAATGATTATCATTTTGTGGTTAGGAATACTGAGAAAAACGAATTATAACTTGGCACAAATATGTTCACTCATCTGAGTGATAGGAAATTTTCATTGTGGTTTTGTAGAGAGTAGCTTTCCCGATTATTAAAACAGTGCAGCTTTTCAAACAAGAAACAACACCCTGAAGGTACTATTTCAAACATTCTGAAGTGTTTTAATAACTTCTTTTTGCGTAATTAAAATAAAAAAAGTTCCGAAAACCAGATTCCAATCATTCCTCCAAGAGATGAACAGCATCCTGAGTTTTTATGTAGCTTGTCAAACGTCAGAGGAGAATACAGGGAAAAAGTTATTTGCGAAACGATATCTGGTTATATGATGTATCAGTTGGGAGATCTCGGTGTCCCTTGTAAATTTAAGTTCTGATACGTCTCTGCTTTTCAGAATCTCAGAAAAAATGGATTTATCAATGAAATGGACTTTTGACAAATCTTACAATTCAGCATAATATATCCAGTATAATATAATAAGGATACCGACATTTCTAAATATTGATGTTTGATATTAAATCTGTCTCATTTCTCAAATATTTCCGTAAGTCAACTAAATATATCACCTTCGGTATTATGGGCTAACGCAGAACTGTGTAGTTTTTTTTTAATTAAAAAATTCAATTGGAATGAAATTTCTAAGACGTGTAAAGCAATTATTTTTTCATTAAATTATCTCAAAAGGAACACTTTTACACTGCTTCCCGAAATGTTCATGAAACATTTCTTCATACATGAACAAAAAATGTTTTTAGAAAAAAATGAGGTCATTTCTTGCACAAAATACCTAACCAAATTGCAATTTATAGCGGTACAACATGTTAACATTACTTCATTCACTAAGCAAAAAAAAAAAGTGTCAGTTAAAATAAGAAAGTTAATTATAGCATAAGTTAATAGTATGTTGTTCATAAATAATGTTTTATGAACACACGTCCAAATGAAGTATGGAAATAATTTTTTTGATGGCTGCCATTTTCATTACTTGTCAGATGGGAATGTTTTTGCATATTATTGGCATATGTAAATGAAGATTCTTCGTTGATTATACATGCCAACTCCAAAAGAAATGATTTATCGCAGTATGTTTCCATGTTAAGCAACAGCTTGGCATTTGCATACCGGTAACAATCACAACTTTGTGACTTTTAAATAAATTATTATTATGATGGTTTTGAACATGTATTTTTATAAGTTTGTTTACCTCAAATCTCTTCCGATCAAAGTCAGTCTATGTTCTGAGCATTATGAAAGATGGAACATTTTATCTTCGATAGTAGTCTATAATTATATAGAATTTGTACGCTGTTTTCAGTTATTCTTCTCGTCCGTTTCTCCAAGCAATTTAATTTAATATTTTGTAATTGAACAGTAATTTGACTAAAATAGACAACCTGTTAAAGATACTGTAAATACACCAGTAATATAGACTCTTTAATTTTATACTTTCCTCCAAATATCGATATTAGTGAACATCTTTGAAAATAGTTGCGTTATTTCTTATTGATTGATAGATTGATTGATACATGTAATTTTTTCACACGAGGGTCATTGAAGAACAAGAAGATTAGTGATTTTGAAGTGAATTCACACGCCAGAATGAAATGTTAGAGCAGACCAAGTGTGTGAACTTAAGACTAACTTAATTTATTAGGTTTTAATCTCCAAGCTGTTTTGATTGCATGTGTTATTAATAATAATATGGGAACAGCTAGTGGAGATAGATTGTAAAACTTTCGCTGAAATAAACTGCTTAATTGTTTGAAGTTTGATAATGATATTAATAACTCACTTTTATGAAGTTTGATTTCAGTTTATTAGTTTCCGGACTTTCTTAATTTTCTCAAATAAATTATTTTTATAGCATAATTCGAAGTTGTACATGAAGAGCTGTAGACATACATATTATATGTTTCAGAGCGGCAAGATATTTTCGGGAATATTTTTTTTTTGTAGGCGGCATTAGCGGCAATATATGTGACTTTTTTCTTTACAAAATAAATTTGAGAATTTCATTTTGAACTAATGTAAACCGATTTAGAAAACTTACAAATTTTCTCTCTTCCTATAAAGACATGCTAAATGTAGATATTAGTATTAAAAATTTCTAATATCGACATAAACATTATATGAACAGGAACAGAAAGTGGTCAATTCCTGACATAATTAATAACAATTAATGATAAATTTTACTTTTAGCAAAATTGCACTGGTACGGTAACAGAAAATCCAAATCTATAAATCTTGGAAATATTTTCCCCCTACCTTATATATTAGAGGCTGCTGCGTTCAGTTCATCCAAAATCAACTGTGCCTGACACCGGAATACTCGGGAATACTCATTTCTCTATAATATCTGCTAATAGTGCTAAATTACATAACTCCTAGTTTAATATCCTTGATCGCAAAATATACTAACTTGACAGTATTATGGTACTAATAATATTTTTATGCTATTTATTATTATCCTTGTAATAAAAAAAAATCATTATAAAGACTGTCTCCGTTCCAATGATCTTGTAACTCAGTGGTGGAGCAGTTCTATCCAACACAATTTTAGAGGGATCAGATGAGAATTTGTATGAAACGTTCCACCTTCATGCACTTGATGTCTGTTCTGACCATACGCTTTACAAATATTCTTCCGTCATCCACAATAATTAACGGTTTTAAGAAAAATGTAATAATTAATTCATTTGTGGTATTATCAAAGACAAGAAATGAAGTTTGAGAAATTTTAATTTATAGTAAAGTAATATCGTACATCTCAATGATAAATGAACTACAGCAATTATTTACACAGTTTCAGCGGAAAAAAATCTGAATAATTATTTCAAAAATTTGTCTGTACTACTCGAAACCTTATTACATTACTTATTATTGACATAATCTAATTCTTCATTTCGCTTTACTTTACTTTTAAACTTTTAATGCCATGTTTTTATCAAGTTTGTAGTAATTACCTTTTAAGTTAATTTTATTTATTACTGAAAGTATATTAGAAAATTATCACTATCGAAACGAAAATTTCAATATAACTTACCGTTAAATCGATTTTTTTTCATGGAATGACATTATTTCCATTTAAAAAAATTATACTAAAGGTAACCTCAGATGATAATTGGTGTCGAGAGCTTTTGTGTAAACTTCCTTCACTGACCTTTTTTAAAAGGGGAATGTATTACGTGCTATTTAAACTAAAAAAAATGTATTGTGATTTTTATATCTATTGTATCCCTTCACTCGCATTCTATTACTGGCATGCAGCATCCAACAACGGTACTTCTAAAACATTACAATGGGTGACCACAAAAATAAAGATAATACAACTTGGAAGCAGAAACGGTCTTTAAAATTCTTATCTAACTTTAATGCCGCAAAAAAATGTCATTTAAAAATAACTTTTAATTGCGCATTTCTGGAAGCAGTAGAGCGGAAAATTGTTCTTATATGACTAGCAGAGAAATCGAAAGAAACTTTGGAAATCGTCAACGTTTTATAAGGTCAGTAATATTAAAATTATGAGGAAAATATTACTTCTCAGGAATACTAATGCATTCATGTTTCATTTCGTTGAGATAGTTGGTTAATTTGCCCGTAGGATGGAATAATTTTAATTGGGAATGACTTGGAATGCGAATGAAGTTGCTAAAGAAAAAGAAAATAATTATATATTTTTAATATTATTCCAATCGTCCATAGTCTTTTCCAGATTCTGTTATATGTTCAGGGTGAAATTTAATTAGACGAGATAAAATTTTGGAAAAATTTATAATGCAATCGAAAACGAAATAAATATGTGAGTGAGTTCGGTTTCCAAAATTTTTACCTTCTTCTGTTTCTAGTACATGCTATTCATAAATGCTAAAAGTTGAACGATTTTTGAATAATGAAATTGAATGGAATAAATCAAAGAGAAGAGTAAACATGATCCACTTATATTTTTTTTGTTAGGGAAAAATTAGTTTTTGTAACGAACCATTCACGAGAAAATAAAACCAACTTTGTAATTTACTTTTCTGATGCTTTAATACTTCAATAATAATTTTCGTACTTTACTGTTCCTCCTAATTCTACTTAATTGTAACAAATGAGGTTATGTTTTCCCATATTTATTTCCATTACAATATCACTGAGAACATCCCAGACTGTTGGTTAGAAAAATGATATTTTCTTACAATTACTTTCCCATGATGTACTCTCGTGATAAACTCACAGCGATAATAAACAAGAAAACCAAACCAACCGTAGACATGTTTATATGGATTATACATATAAAAAACACGACAATCTGCTTTAACCTGTTCTTTTTTACACTTACACCTGAAACGACTCAAAACGTAAAAATTCTGAATGAAATTAAAAAAAACTATCGTAATCCAGATGGCGCCTTTCCGTCGTAAAAGATATTACATAAAAGGTGAATATATTGGGGAGTAGAAAACAGAAGGACTTTAGCGTGGGTGCGAAAGAAAAAGAAGCAAAAGTAAATCCTCCCACGATAAAAAGACAGCAGTTAGCAGGTGGAAGGGGGAGGTGGGTGGGTGGGGGGATTGTTCCGGTGGATAATCTTTCCCCCCTATTTTTATAGAATCTTCTTCCTTAGTTGAGTCATGGAGTTGGGGACTTTTCCCACCGTCTCTCTCTCTCTCTCTATACCCCAAGCTTACTACTAATTTCACCTGTTAGGTAGAGATGATGATGGCCTCTTTATTTCTCACACTGCTAGGCTCTTGGGAAGAAATAGTATAAACACGCTAACGTAAATACATGCCACTGACCAAGTCTTCCTTTCCATTCATTTCAATCACCCCTGATGATGAATAGGATTAGTGGAGGTCACTAAGATTTTGTTGAATCAGCTAATGACTTTTAAATCTATGGAGGTGTTCCTATATCTCTGTAACTTCTCTCTTCTACCTCCAGCACTAAGTAGTCTGCTTGAAGAAAATGATGGTATAAATTTTGAAGAAAATGATGTAGGGCTATAGGACTTGTGTTGGAGGAATATTCTTCAAGAGATTACTTTTGTTTCATCATATATATGGTGTTCGTTCAGCTGAATATTTTAAGCTGAAGTTGAAATTTGAGTTTGCTGTATTGGATTTTGTCATGTTACGTTTTTAGCAATGGACAAGATGAAGCAACATACGATAATATGCTGATCGTATAATGAAACATTTTGCACAAACTGCTGCTTTGTTTTCCTGCTAGGGTATCTAAGATTTACCAAATTTCCTAATTAAAGGGGTATTTTTTCCCTATCTTTTCCAACACAGCTTAGCGGTCTCTTGGGAAAGAGAATACAATAGAGAACAAAGAAATTAAAACGGGATCTGTGTGTTGGAAAAGATGGCTTCCTGCTGAAAAAATACAGGTTTAATTTCATTTTCTTAAAATTTTCAGTAATATAGTTTACTTTTATATCCAGAGCACAAGAGGTGACGAGAAAAGTGAAAATGAAAGTTCACAATTACTTTCAGAAAACACTACAAAAAACCATCTCAAGTCAAAAATTGTATAGGCTTATAGGTGTTCCTTTACAAGGTTACAAGAAGGCGTGTAAATTATTATAATTTGACACGTAATATTACATAAAAAGTATGGAGAGTTCAACGTTTCAACCTTATGACACATTAACAAAACACAACAATAATAAACTCATGTCACTTGGTAAACTTGTAAAATTAAAAGATTTCAAATTCATTAGCAATTTATAATTTTGACACTTACGAAAACCACCTTGCACCCCCTACTGTTTCTGTTTCCCTTTTTATCGTTGGCAGGGGGGGGCTGTTTAATTTCTTTCCATTTGGCTGTTTCCCATCCCTTGATGGAATAGATTATCATCTGCTTTTTATCACTTGCAACCCACTTGCAATTTCATGTATATGCTGTCAGTGACCAAGGAGTCGTTTACAGCTTCATAGCACTACCTACTCTATCTACTAGCACACCTACAAACGAAAACTTCCGTTTTTGGAGAATTGTGAGGCGCCAGTCGTCCGGGCTGGATCATGGTCACATACTGTTTTCTCTAGACATATGAAAGTGTCCTTTACTGTCCAAGACTTGTAAATGATATTTGGATTTCTATATCTGATTGAGAGAATTTGATTGTAAATACGGATAAGATCAGTTCCATTCCAAAATTGATTTTGCTGATATATCTATCTCTAAATATTTTGATTAATCGATTTTATGGGTATACAGAGATAGATTTTACTGGAAATGAAGAATGGCTGCAGTTATTTTAAATATATTTTTCAAAAGTCACGGTAAAATTGACGCAAATTGATAATATCTGAATGTTAAATTCAGTATAAAAAGCACAATTTAACATCTTTAAACAAAATTTTGCGAAAGAAAAAAAGAAAAACTCGCGGATTTTTGCAGAAAAAAATAATATCATTTAGCTTATTTTCCACTGTACTACAATATTCGAATAACAATCAAATCATTTCATTGATATATAATTATATTTACATTGTTTTGTTCAAACTCTCTTTCGCAAAATATTTCTGACAGAAAATTGATTTAGTGCAAAAATGAGCCCGAATTGAATTAGGGCTTGAAACGATACAGTGTATTGTACTTATTCCACAAAACCAGAATTGATCGGATCTCTGATTATAGCCCTTTAGTATTAACCCGGAATTAATTTGATCATAGAGTTCAGGTTGGTGCTAAACTTGAAAAACACGTCTGCCGTCGGCATCGTTGTGGTAGAGTTCAATTCACTTGTTTAATTGTACTTGTATCATGATTGCACATGCTATCAAAGAAAATTGCAAGTTTCGAAGGATTATTGATGGATTTATGCCTCCAATAATTTCCGGTGCTTGCTATTCTGCAGATGACGGAAACTAGAGTGAATAATAATTAATTCTGCTTTTGGGCATTTCATTATATATTTGCAACTTGTTCCGTCTGCAGAAACAGAAAAAAAAATCTCGAAGTAATATTTCGAATATTCAGATTGAAAATTTACTTGAAGGAAACGTGAATAATGTTTTATTGTTTGGTTTGATAGTTAATTTCGTGTTTAGTTCTAATGTGGTTTTCACGAAATTTTTTCTTGTTATTTGGATAAAAAGAAAATTCGCAAGAAAAAGAATGAACACATTATTTTCTTTTTTGATGAAATACTTAATTGAGCGTTTATTTCTTGGTAGATTCTTGTCTTTCTGAAAGAGCAAGGAGAATCGTCAAATGAATTTTCATTCATCTTTGTAGAAAAAGAAAAAAAAAACAATTAAGAAAACGAAAGAAACAACTTTTTACTTTGCAAAATAATTTTCATTGCGAATAACTGAACTGGAGCAAAAAAAGTCGCATATCTTTCAGACAAAAAAGAAACAATTTCAAAACTATGCACTTTTTATGAAGTTTTCGGGAATGCTATCCATCCAGTTTTTTTTCATATAATCATCAAACGAAGAATTAAGCAAATCGCCTTCAGTCAGTCTAACAAGAAATCTCAAGTACAGAAGTTTGTACCATAGCAGATTGAAAATACGGAAATTAATCTAAAAGACGCAAAACGAAATAAAATGCATTTTCATTGAAGCATTATTTTGTTTACGTGGAAAAGTCAGGTGAGCGGCCTTTTCTCCCCTTTTACGCTACACAGCACCACGCTACACCACTCGTAGTATCTTGGCCACGGCCAACGTGCTCTTGGAAAGAATCAAAAAACGGGGTTTCTCTGCAGCAACAGCTCAAACCAGCAAGCAAGCAACAAGCGTCTCAGCTGTCCCGGGCCTAGATTGCCTCAGGGGCTCCCCCCTTCTTTCTTACCTGTACCTCCTTCTAAGAAAAACCTGTTCCTGCTTTACAACTTGGAAAGAAGTGTACACACTTTTTGTGGTGATGCCCAGACACTTTGGCTGAGGAAGATGGAGAAAAAAAATATCCAAAGTAAACTTTGCCTTATGTAAACAAACTTTATGAAAGTTTCCTGTCACACTTCTGTTAATGTGGTCTTTACATAAGCTGTTAATAGGATGTTGTTATTGTGTAACAGATCGTTTGCAGACTCTTACGAGTATGTTAGCACTGCCGTGAATATTATGAACGTAATTTTATGCTCTGGTAACTGTGTCATTTATAGATGAGAGATTCTTCAGTTTCGTAATGCATTATGAGTTTGAAGAATCTTACGTTTTTAGAAAAGAAAGATGTGTTGCTGAGTTTCTGCAACGGAACACACGCTAATCATCGTAAGACATTAAAGAAAAATAATATATTACGTAACTAACAACATTGTATAATAAATTTACTCATTCACATTTTGTTAAAGTCATGGACGAGGTAGAGTATTTCTCACGTTCTTAAATAATATTGAACATCAACATTCACCTTGTACTGCATTATGGGATTTAATTCTGAGATGAAACCTTGAAGATGCTTTTTCCTAGAAATAATAGTCCATCTGTCCAGGTATATATTGAAAAGATCCCCTTGTTCCGATTCTTCAAGTATTTACGTCTTGTAAAGTAGCAGTTGTTTTCCTCAGAAGGGACTGCAGAGATTTTCTCATTTATCTCCAATCCCTGCACATAACTATAGAGGGTCTTGTGCACCTGTTTGAAGCTTCTGGTAGTTGCATAGGAGCGTCACCTGGGTTGCGAGGAGTGCAACTATGATGAGAAAAAATACAAATTAATTAAAGACTACCTTTTATTGTAGTTATAAAATCTCCCTCCTCATTACTGAATGGACTGCAGTGAAGCGTGTGTCAATTTCCCCTGGCGTTGTAGCCATGGGCAAGAGTTAAAATCACCGGAAGCCAATCTCAGGCAACGAAGGGCGTGGGAGGACGTCTTCCGGTCCGTTGTAGAGGTTGTTTGCATTCACTTGTTCTCTCACGAATTATAAAACAAACAAAAAAGAAATATGAAAACAACAAGAACAAATATAAACAAGTAAAAAAACGCAGGGTTTCTCTTGAAATTTAGAGAAGAATGAAAAAAAGACGTTTAAATACCATAGAGCGGTTTAGTGGTTGTATATATTGTATACGGCACCTTCCAACCTTTGACCCATGCGGTCACCTTTTACAAATTGCTCAGTCTGTTGAATAATGTCTGAAAGTTTTTTGATGTTGGTAAATGAAAGATAGGACATTGCCCTCCGTCTCTTTTCTCTCCGTGCCTCGTTGGCTCTTTCAGTCCCGTTTTCTTCTTCGCACTTCATCTCCCAGTATCTCTTTTTTAAAAAAGAAGAGACAAAAGCAAAAACAATCACGCCGTTTTGGATTTAACTATCTGGAACGATACACGTCATTTACAATATTTCACGCCGTTTGCAAAAGCACGAATCATCCTTTTGTTTCCATTATTGACACTTTGAAGGCGTCACTTTGAGTGTTTGAGACATCAAGGTAAACTACATTCGTTGAACGACTTCATATATATACCTTATACGGCATCATAAGAGCCTATTCTCGTTAGCACAGTTTGACAGTTTAAGCTCCCTAACAAAGAGGTGGACAATAGAGTCACCGCTGTTTACCATTGTAAACAAAACTTTCTCCTGTCAAAATCATCAATTTTCCAAAGTGGAATAGGCCCGTAAGATGTTGTATACACTATATATTGTACTTATTTCGTGTAATTGACAGTTCTACAACATTCCTAGATTGTGCATCATACTATTATTTCATTCATGTTTTTTCCCTATTAAAAACAGGAATATTTTTTGCATGAATTGTAGAGCAGAAGCTGTTTCGTATTTCTAAATAATTGAATGGAAATCGGCGAAAATTGATTTGAATAAATTGAGAAATTATAATTGTTACTTGTTGGAGCTCACGTTGGTTGATTCTTAGAAAATACCGTGAATACGTTATTTGGTATAAAAATTTCGGTTTTTAGCTGTGCTAGTTATTTGTTTATTTATTTAGTATTTCAGTAAACTACATTTAGTGAAACAATGAATTGTTTTAAATAGCTTGCGAACAATATCTGTATTTTCCTATACTGTATATCTCTACCATGAAGAGAATTTAAATACACTTCTACCACTTCAGTTTTTGCATATTCTCGACAGCAACCATTGGAATTTAGTACGTATATTAAATGCACCATATAATAAGAGTGTATTACATCATTAATATAAACTTCTCACGTGCGTATTGTAAAACTTATAAAGTTGAATGTCGAGGGGACACGTGTTGTCCTCCTTTGCGTCTCATATGTCTAAGGTAACCGTGCAATCAAAAGAGACCGGAGTTGAATGTTCAACTAAACGCACGTGACATTCTCTCATGAATAAGATCTACTCTATGTATTTACTATTCGGAAATTCGTAAGATTGGAAATGTATTTTATAAATGATGATATCAAGAAGATTATTTCCAATGAAAACGAAGGAGTGGCAGATTAGTATTATGTTTGTATAATCGTACAGGTTTATTTCTTGCGACTTGTTTTATTTATTGATGATTCTGCCAGATTAAATACTGGTAGGAGTTTAGAGCTTACCTCTCTTCAACACGTGATTTATAAGTAGCAGATTATATTTTTTTTATTTCGCGCAGTAGATCCACCATGAAAAGGAAATCGTTGAAAAAAATCGTTATAATAAATTCACTGTACATTCTTTTATCATACTTGTAAATCTGAGTTTAAACCCGTAATTATTTACACCAACATTGGATGAAATTATAATATTACGTTTATAACCAGTAATAATAATTTTTCAGAGAAGGCGACAGATAACTGCAGAAAAAAATGTACAGAAACAAGTACTTAAAATATTCCAAGAACTATTTCGATGCAATCAAGCTCCTGGTACATATAATTAAACCTCATGTCGAAGATGCTGTACATAGAAATGAACTTTAGATTATTATTCGTCCACAAATACTACGTGAAGGAACGTGGGTGTGGCAGGATTAGGAGCACGAGCGATAGAGAAAAAAATGAGATGGAGATTTAGGCGGACTTGAAGGAGAGGAGGAGAGAATAGATCGAGCGGGAGAGAGAGAAACTGTCTTGGCGGGAAACGATATCACGTTTTCTTTGGCGCCTTTTCAGTGGTGATGCTGTGTTCTCCAAAGATGGTTTCATGATGTACCATCCGATACTTTATTTCGAAGTGAGTGAAATATTTTTTAATGAAAGATCTATAACAATTTGAAACGTGCTGAGAAATGGGCCATTTGTAAGGAAGTTGGTGATAGGTTACTGTTCTATTGGTTCATTTGTTTCATCTACTTTTCTCTCCGTGGTAGATGACACGTTTACAACTTATTTCTCACGCTTGTATTTTCCAGTATTGTTTCAATAATGATTTGTTTCTCTTCCTTTCAGGTTTTGTGGCATTTGGATGTGTTCAGAAGAAGTTTTCGAGATTTGTCAGGACACGCCTGTTTAGCTGAAGCATGTATTTTCTGCGCACTCAAGGTAAGATGATTACTGATATCATTTTAAATTCATTTGTATCAATTTACTGTAATTCTGGATAGTGCGTTTCTTCTTGCAATGAGTTGTTAAGCTTAGAATTAGAGTTGTCATCCGTACTATTCTAATTTTCGACCATCATTCTCCTCGTTAGCTCAGATTCTCCACGGTCAAGTACGGTAATTATTAGCAATGATGTCAATAAGTACTTTGCTTCTAAAACGTTTCTTCTCATTTTAACTTATTTTGACAGTTAACTGATGATAATATTGCAGTCACTGTGGCCGGCACAGGCAAAGCCAATGCAATTGTGTACTGTCTCTGCTGGTTATGTGCTTTGAGACACTGTGGATTAAAAGAAACATTTCAATGAATAGGGATTGAAAAGTGGACTATGACTGGATATTAAACTGTCTTTGAGTTATCGCAGACAATTATATCATGCCGCCTTCTGAAATTAATAACAGAGATATGCTATTTGTTATATGTATTGCCTAGAGAGATCCTCTGAATATGGGGGAGGGTATAGTAACATAAGGAAAAGTCACCTTACATGTGTTATAATCAAAATTGGAACCCTTTTCCTTCGAGGACTGCAGTTGTGTTTTTTAGACATTTTGAAATAAGAAAATTAGGAATTCTGATGAACACTTATTGTATTGAGCCAAATCTAATTACACTTTGATCAACCTAACTTTACTGGCAAACAGAAATATTTTATTCCTCAAAGGAATTTCATAGTACTTTTAGCAGGTCATTCCCTTGTTATTAAAGTGGAATTGTGTGCTGTGTTTGCTTTGATGCAGATGTACCCAAACATGCAATAAAAGTATATATTTTAAAGATCCGCATTACCATACATTTACATATGGCACTTGGAAAATTAAGAGAACAGGTTTTGCGAAAATATTCGTAAAATGATTATAGACGTTGGATTAAAGATTTAAGGTATACTCAATCTGTTTACGGATAAAATATACACGAGGATGGATAGTAGGAGTATGTTTCCAGAAAACACTCCAAGCTAAGTGATATGATAATATTTAATAATGGTGTAATAAGGATTTACGTAATCTAGAAATGGTAATTTAACAATAGGTTGATAATTATATGTTTGGAATCAGTTTGCTGCACTCATTCTAGTGTTACTATATAATATTATTTGAACGGGATTTCAGATTAGTAAGATTACGTATTGCAGAAATTATGTTTTAAATTTTAGTTTACATTCCTTACAAAATTGTTCGATTGTATAGAAAGTGTTCCATACAGGAAGACTTTTTATTTTAAATTGCCAAAATAAAACAACGATGCAATCTTTACAGTTGCAAAAAGTATAATTTCTACCTCTGACATATTGCACTTTCCGAGTGAAATTTTGATATTATACTTATTTTGCTCTATAATATCATACCGCACTGCAATACGTGAGAATACAAATTTTTACTTTCAAATATTTATATAAAAAATAATGACCGAATAAAATTATTGCTATTATTTATCGCAAGTTTTCACCGAATGGTATATTGCCTCTTTCCATTTAACTTTCTTGGTCGGATAATTTGCATTTGAGATTTTTTTTTTTAACAATATATCGTTGCAGCAAATTTCTCTTTTTATTATCATTGTTACCTCACATTCCAATTTATTTACTTCTGTTTTATATTCCCATGTTCTTTCAAAAGACATTTTACGCTCCTTTGTATGAAAATATTTTGTTTCCTAACCTACAAAACGATTTGCGGTGTAAGAGTATACACTTTAATCGCTGTTAATATGTCGGTCAACGTAAAGTAGCCCTTTGAAAAAAGTATACCACCACCATCATCTTGCGAAATGGTAAAGATTGTGTCCAGAATAGCACAGTAATGTTCCCAACAATAAACTGCACCACTTACACTTTTATAATTGGGAAGGAGTGGTTAAATCAGGTCCTTTCTCCGTATTTTTATATTTCTTTTTAAATTGCTTCGGAACTTTTTCCTCCGATTGTACAATCGAACTTCTAATATTTTTACAAAATCAAATTTTCTCTAAGAATCAATTGTTTAAAACCTTTTGCGGAAACGGAGATATTTTGTATGATTAATAAATTATTCCCGACGCTTTTATTAAGTAGCTAACTCTTTTTTTTTTTGCACTGTAGTTCCCGAGGCAAAATCTCGCCATCATTTTGCGATTGTTTGTCCTCGGTTCGTGGTGGGAGTTTTTCGATAGGGGCCTTTCACCGCACTGCAGAGAGGGAACAAACAAACTAACAAAACGAAAGATAGAAAAAAAATCTGAGAGTATATTATACAATACAATCGTGACTCTTTTTCTTATTCTTATCCTTCATGACCAATTCAAAACACGCTGTTGCCATATTGTTCAAAGCTACAATTTTATTCGTATTTCATATTATAAGATCATCAGGTAGATATAAACCAAAAGAGAACGGAAACTGGCTCAGCTTGAATTAGATTAATTTAGACTAGCAGAACCTGATTTAAATAGAAAAGTTTTTTTTTATCTGAGTTACAGCCTGCAGGGTAACTGGGGTTACTTCAGATTATGGTTTAGTGACTTTAGAAAGGAAAAAAATTGCTGAGATTTTACGTAGACATAACCAGACGCAATAAAAAAGAAAATACACCATATCTTAAATCTCGGTTCCCAATTGTATCAACAAGTGACAGGATATCAGTTCTTAAATCTAAAATCTGTTTAATTTCACAGTTAATCCCATCTGCGTAATTTGACTTTTTGAGTGTAAAGTGACGCTTTTCTATTCTGGTGGTTTGAAATATACCAGAGACCTTTCCAAAGGTCAAGAGGGGTTGGGGTCACTTGTTTGGCTGAAGGAAAGTAAATATATGTGATTTTATGACTTCCAGAACCCTATGGAAACCAGTGAAGGTGTAAAATTACACAAATAACATGTCCAAGCTCTTTAATGATTGAAAATTCCAGAAAGCGTACTTTTTGAAAAACCTCTAATGGTCGTTAGATGTTAATTAAATGGTTGTCGTTTGCTTCGCTTCATTTCCTTGTTAAAAGAGTGCTTTGTAGTATTTCTCAGAAGGTTTTAGAAGTAAAAGTATTTCAATATTGACTTCGAGGTCGGAGTTTATTAACTGTCGACTCGGATTACTATTATACAAGCAATATTTAATTTTCTTTCAAGGTTTATTGAGAATTTATGGCACCAATTCAATGTTTATCTTGTGTACGTGGTTAATAAGCAAAATATTCTACTTAGTAAAATAGATCTTTACCAGTAAAATCTGTCCTTGATTATTGAATTGCAGTAGCAATAAGGTAATCTCAAAGGTTATCTGGAGTTGTCTAATAAACTAATGTATGTACACTTTTATAATGTATTAGTTCTTTGTTAATTGTACAGATATATTTATTTATTTTTATTCGTATAATAATAATTACCTTGAACAACAGATTTATATACTGGCTTTGTTCCAGTTCAGAGGATACGTTTTCCAATCAAGGAATTGTTGATATGACTAATTTCAAGTTTAAACAACCATAACTTATGATTTACTATTTATAATTATTATTAATCCAGTTTTTCTGATTTCTGATCATTTCAGTGACACTCATTTAGGTTAATTTAAAGCGTCACCGTGTGTTAGGTGCATTTCGTGCAGCAGGTTTTTCCTTTTTCTGTTACCTGTCAGGTTGACATTTATCACAAAGCTTTTCTTAGTGGAAGGGAACCATAAAAAACTTTTTACCCTTGTCCTTGGGTTTGCTTGGGGTGGGAATGGGGTGGGGGTGTGAGGTGGAGGGGCGGTGGCGTAAGTGGTTGTACGGTGCCCACCCTGTCACGTGACTTGTGGGAGAGTAATGGGCACAGATAGTAAACAAACCTTTTTATCTACAGATGATGCTTTTTTTTTGCCTATCACTGTTACGGGGCATTGGCGCGTCTTTTCTCTTTCTCCAAGAAACAGGTTTGGCGTCAAGCCTCACCAGTCGCGGTCGAAAGGCTTAACCCCCTCTTTTTTCTCTCACTCTATCTCCCTCCCTCAACTCTACTTGATCTCAAAATCACATATGAACCACGATTCCTTTCATTTCAATTCCCCGTATATAGAAGTCACAATAAATGTATACAACAAAAGAATGACTCATAAGACACGACCATTGCAGGAAGAAAACGAAAAAAATGTAAAAAGAGTACTTTTTTAAGCCACAAGCACGAATTTTAGGAAAAATAGATACGAATAAAGGTAGAATCGTGTGTCAATGTGTAATTTTTTGTTTTATTTCAGGACCTTTTTGCCCAATTGCGGTCGAGTCCGGAGCCTGCACTTCCCCCAGATGCATTACGACGAGCTTTGGCAGAAAGTTTCGTCGATCAAAGAAGATTTCAGTTGGGAGCGATGGATGACGCTGCAGAATGTTTCGTAAGTGATAGTTACTTTCAAATGGGAAAAATTGTTGCCTTGTTCTTCTTGAAGGATGAGAAAGGATATTTCAATGCTAACTGACAATATGAACCATCCTATCTGATGATACGTGTCATCGATTACAATTCATCAATGCATTTTTCGATCAGAGATATGATGGAACTACAAGAGAAACCTATCTTTTGGTTGCTATATGCCCCGCTTTATAGAGTTACTCCTTTCATGCATATGCTGAATCATATAGAAGAATAAATGCTAGACAGTAAATTAGAGCAGTGCTAAAGGTTTCTGTAACTAAGTTGAGGAACTTGATAGTTGTAACAATAAGAAATGTATTTGAAATTTATTTAATGGAGCTTCATAGTCCCGATCTGTCAAAGACTCATTTTCATACTTGAAATTAGCTTTATACCTCTATAATATTGAGAAATATTATTTGGAATATTTTATGTTATAATAATTATTTTTATGGTTAATGAACAGTAACGAATCACATTTTATTGTTAAAAACTCGTCGTGTGATGATGAAAATGAACGTGAAAATGTAATCAAATATATGTTTTCTGATATTCAAGAAATAAGGAAATCGTGAAAGTTAATTTTAACTCAACAGTAATGTATTAAAATACATGTTCAACAAAATTTTAAATACTGTAATTTACTATACTAAATCGGAAAATCTGCTTGAAATGACTTTATCAGCAAGTAACATATACTTCCCACAAATACAACATTATCATTTCTTCTCTAGTACAACACAATTTGTTTCTTCTCCTGCAAAATCCAAGTCACGGAATCCATGTTCTTATTCTATTACTACAACGTCATCACATTGATCTCAAACTGAGATACATACGAGTAAAACATCATAACCATGCTGAGTAATACGAAAACACTTTTTTTATACGATTGCTTATAAATCCATTAAGTTAACTGCTTATCTGTTTTTCTTTGAATTCAATGATGAAATTATTTTCTATGAAAATTCGTAATGGTGTGTTTGTGTAATAGAAGATGATACATACTGATGGGAAACAAAGGTGAAAATATATTTGAAAAGTATGTTATATTGTTCTTTAGACAGCTTTTGTATTGATAAGATATTTTAGTTCCCATGCTGTTCAAGTTGTATAAATGTTTTATCGGCTTTCAAAACATGTTCTTATAATGTGCAAAAACTACCAATATGGTAATACGTGAAGGATATGGCTGTTTCCTTATTTCTTAACAAGGAAAGTCGTTTTCTAAATGGAGATTATTTTAAAAGGATTTTATTTTTAGTGGTATGATTTTAGTTCTGTGAAGATTATTTTGAACTTGTAGCGTCGTCGTTATATAACTTGAAGTGACGCTATACACCTGTAATGGGACTTCTCTATAATATTTTACGCAAGGACACTCTTGGTGGTCTCCATATGACAAAAAATATTACGTGATGTTTATAAATTTATACGTGATTCGTAAATTTCATGCCAAATAAAGTACGTAGAATAAAACTCATAAGTAAAATTACATTTTCTAATATTCCTTGATCTGTCAGTGTTTTCTTCAACTTCAAAATTTATTACATGGAGTAAATAACTTCAATAGCATCATTTTATTTCATCGTAAAACATTAAAGCACCTCAAATATAAAAGGATTTAAATGAACCTGTCTTATTAGAATAAAATTATCGAATACATAATGGTATTTATTCTTTACATCTTCAAAGAGAAATTGTAAGCTTGCTCCAAACTGGTTGTTAATAACATACACTACGTGATAGGCTGCCATCATAAATTATTATCACTAAGGTAGTTGACATTTATCGTTACATACATTAAAGTACTACATGTTCTCACGAAATATTTCATACAAACTTAGGAAATTTATGTATGAATATACTCATATCTCATTAAGGTCAATTATATGAACAATAATTATTAGTTTAAAAAGAATAACAAACATGAATTTAATAAGATTTTTCAACCTATAAGCAATTTAGTATACTTTCTGGATATATTTTACCATCGTAGTGACCATAAAGTAACTTTGTTACTCAACCTGGACTTCTGGAGGGACATAATCATAACCAAAAACCAGATAACGAGCAAGCTTGAAAAAATAAGCTTTAGTAATTAATATCCTGTAGAATATATATAATTTACAAGTAATGTTTGTCAAGGTGATGAATAAAAATAATTTATATTAATACTGAAATTTAACATATTATGTGACATTCGCCAAATTAATTTTTTTGGAAACATATTCTGTAAACTGTTGCAGTTTTCAGTCGTTTGGTGATACGAACTTTGATAGTATCATATGTTGCTTGTAAAATTTAAATAGTAGTGGAATAATACTGATTTTATAGCAATGTCATTTATCTTACATCCAAGCAAAAAGCTGAAATCCTCGTAATAAAGAATTAAAATTTCTCCCTATCAACATTGATCACACCCAAATACTTCAGATATGGCCATGCCTCATTTCAACACTAAATAAATATAAAATGATTATTCCCAGGTGCTTATTGAATATTCTTAACATATCCTATTTATTTCTTTGAACAGGAAAACATTCTACTTCGTCTTCATTGGCATGCAGCAGGAAGTGCTGAAGCTGAAGACACATGTACAGCCCCACACTGTTTAACACATCGTCAATTTGCAATGAATGTAGTTGAACAAAGTGTATGTGGTTCCTGTGGTGCTACGTCAGAACCATTACCTTTTACTCAAGTTGTCCATTATGTATCTGCTGCTGCTTTGAATGCTCAAGCTCAGAAGATTATAAGTGAGGAAGGAACATGGAGTCCAAAGCTTTTCGGAAAATTATTACGGAAAGCTGGAGGAATGGGGGATATACGGGATTGTCCGGTGAGTTTCAATTTTGTTATATGTTTGTCGAGTTGAGATTCAAATTTTGGTAGTGTGTCGTTTTGGGCACTGTCAGTAGATTATTTAACTTCATATCGCAACTTCGTAACTTAATCGAAGCTTAGATTGATCTTAAAATGAGACAGAAAGAACTATCAAAATTTTGTGAAGTTGCACATAAAATAATCTTCATTCGTGCATTTTATATATATAATATAAACAGTATGATATTGTAATATTGCATCCTTGCATAATATTGAGATTTATAATTATAGAAACGTTATATTATTGTTTTCACATCCAACAAGTGCAAAGTAAATTGATACATGTTTATTTAAAGTTACATCTGCTGTGATGGTTTAGTGACGCATTCTCATAAGAGTTATACAGTCGTAAATATTCCACAATACGGATTTGTGGTAGATTTAGTTCAATGAGTGTACTGTTAGCACAAATAATGCTAAAAACTAACTTTCGGAGTCGTCCATAAGTGTACAATTTTTGTACTTGACCGATCTTTTCAGAACTGTAAAGTGAACGTGCTTGCATTTTACCACAGTGTTTTACTCGTATCAGTGAGTTATACAAATGTGACGTTTCAGCCTAATATCTCACTTTGTTAAATTGTAATTTTAAGTTGATTTATCTAATATCTAATTATATGCATAAATAAATCGGCATTAACGTATAAAAAACAATCGCCATTAACGTAACAACTGGTACTTAGATCAGCAGCAATTTTACAATACATTCTAATATTTCAGACTCTGCAAAAATGCACTTTTTCTTTTAACTTGCGACCAACTGTTTTGCAGTATTTTTGGTTGTTATAATTGTGAAGTAACAAATAAGTAGTCGTTACAATCATCCACCTGAAATCATTTGTCGTTACAATGAAATTTTTGTCTTTCCAGAGCCAATGTGGAGGTAAAATCCAATTACGTCGTGCCTTAACTTCCCGTCCATCAGTTGTTGCAGTTGGAATAGTTTGGGATTCTGAACGAGCAACACCTGATCAGATCCTTTCAGTTCTTTCATCACTTGGTACAACATTAAGACTCAAAGACGTTTTCCACCAAGTAGCTGATACTCAGTGGGCTCTAAGTGCCGAACATAGATTAGCGGGTGTAGTGGCATATTACGGGAAACATTACTCAACGTTTTTCTTCCATTCTCGATTGAGGACTTGGGTTTACTTAGATGACGCTACCGTACGTCAAGTTGGACCTCGATGGCGTCATGTCGTAGATACGTGTCGTCGAGGAAGATGCCAACCATTACTCCTATTATATTCTGATTCTCATGCTTCAGTGCCAAATCTAGGGAGACGAGCAGTGACACCCAATCCAGAAACGAAACCTGCAGAGTTATGTCCAAGAAGAGCGGTGACTCCTTCGTCACAACTTGAACGGAATAATTCGAATGGATTTGAGGAAGGAGAGTACATTAGTAGGAAAGCTGTTGAAGCTATACTTAGTATGCAGAGACAACAGAGAATTCAAAATCTTGCACCAGGGAGTAGAGATTCTGGTAATTGGAGTGGAGATAGAAGTAGTGCGTCATCAGCCTCATCTATTGAAGGACCTGCAGCACTTTCGCTACCTCTTCATTCTGGACTTGCTGCAAGGTATGAAATAGAGAGGATAATTATGATTATAATAATTTGGAGAAATATTATTTTACGTGATTATGAGCTGATGAAAAGATCAATGTAAAGATTGTATGATATCATATATTATAATATAATACATATTGAGTGATTATTTTACTCTAATAATAAAATATCACATTATTCAAAATCTTTCTTAAAAAGTAGTTGGAAATTTTATTATGAAAATCATTTCATAGATATATTCAACATTTGAGCAATATTTGTTTTGAACAGTATGGTAAATTGTCGAAATTTTAAAATAAATACCTCAAACTTTCATTTCATTTTGCTTTATTCTTGTAACAAAACGAGAAAGGAGTTCCCTAATTGTAAACTGTACATCTAATTCTTTACTTATGTTCTTTTCTTTTTTTCTTTTATAGGAATTCAGCCATGCTGAATAAACAAGCAGATCATGGATACGATTCCTTCTCATTGTCTTCCAATGATAGCTTTCAAGTTGGCCATGTAAGTTACCTCAATATACTTTATTAACTAGAAGTTGATGAATTTCGATTTCAATTAATAACTCTTGAGAAATATGACTTACACTTATGTATATATCTGTGGTTTCATAAAATTAGTTTATTCAATGTTTTCATTCAAATTATTATTTCGCAATTACAATTCGTAGTTATTTGTTCTTTAAAATTTCTATGAAGGGATTAACACACGTTTGAATGCTTTCGAGTTTTAGCACAGATTTAAAAATCTTCTTATATACTTGTTGCATGTAATTTTTCATCGCCTTATCATCTGTTTGTCGGTATATTCAAAGCTTGCAAGGATTTATAGAAGAATAGCGAACATGTAAAAATATACGCAGAGAAAAAAATTGTATTCAGTGATTGGTGTGGACTTAGGAGAAAGCTCTAATCCTCTTTTGCATGCTGGATACTAGGGGATTCAAAAGTTATCGAGAGATTTTTTTATTTCTCAATATATTATGTAGCTACAGGAATACTAAAAACACGAAAGATGTTTTTAAGTAGTATATGAATTATATATGGTTGGTAATATTAAAATGATAATGAATTCATCTTGAATTCAAATCGGGTTTTATTTTGTATATTAAAATTTCCTAATTTTACACAAATAATCAAGAATTTGATGCCTTTTCTGGAGTATTCTATTGCTTTCTTCAGCATTTAGACCTACGTAAAAAACACAAACAAGAATAAAATTTAAAGAACCAAAAAATGATTTCGCATTTTCCTTTCTGCAGCAGCAAGCCAGCGTTATATCTATGCTTCCACCAGCAACTGAACGTTTATTAAGTGATGCTGACCAATTACTGGATGCATCTCAAGAACGTGAAGACGGTGGAGACGTCTCCGGAGCCCTGGCATTATGTTCGGCTGCTGCCCAAAAGGCGAGAATGGCCATGGAGGCACCATACAGCGATGCCCGAGCACTTACAAGTGCCAAAATTAAACATAGCACTTGTGTTATGAGAGCTAGAAGTCTTCAGAGGAGAATTTATATAAGGAAGGAATCAGATTTTAATGATACAGTGGCTGCAACTCGAGGTAATTATTGTTTATGGTTTATAAAGGAAGGTTTTCTTGTGATGCAACGTGGGATTCGTGAGGTTGGAATGGTTTTTTATATATTAAAAAGAAATAATGGAAAAATTTTCATGCAGTAATTTTAAAATAGCTTTGTCAACATACTTTTAAAGAATACTGTGTACTATATATAGAATACTATATATTTTATATTTAATTTTGGTGTATTTTATGACTTAATAAGCTGAATTAGGTCATGAGTTTGCGAACTAAAAATAACAAGTGTTGTACATATGTTAAACAATATTGAAATGTGTTTTACATTGATACTGTTAATCTGACAATTAATATTATGTTGAGCTGATGTATTTAGTTACGAAACAAAGTCATAATTCACAACCATTAATTCAGATGAAATTTCAGCTAACTCATGTTTCTTTCCGTATAATTTTTACCGGGAAAACGGCTAACTTGTAAAGAGATTTACTGAAATCCTGAAAATAGTTACAAACAAATAGTTTGAATAGTATTTCTGTGATTAAAAAAATTGGATGATATTTTATATTATGGTAAGCAAATAGATATTCATTCATTTCTTTATTCTTCCGCAGTTAACCACCAACCTCATGTAACTGCTGAAATAAATCGTGCCAGAAGAGAAACCACCAATAACAAATCAATAGAAGCTTATGCTACACTCCCAAAACGCCGAGGTACTACTCCAACTGCTCCTCGAGAAAGAGAAGCTCGAGCTCAAAGTGAAGAAAGACCTCAGCAGAAACAAGTTCAAATAAAACAAACCAGTGAACTCCCGCCAAAATCAGCTTCGCCATCTCAAACTGAGAAATTGGGCAAGAAGCAACATAAGATTCGTAGGCGACTTATGGGTGGACTTCTGAGAAGCAAGAATAGATCATTACCCGATTTAAGAGAAGGAGGAGAAGACAATCCACCAATCAGAGCCAAAGAAGCTCCTTGTGGTGAGTAAAAGATGTTTTGTTATCAATATATTGTGATAGTTATTATTACTTGTTGTAGATTTTAGGATTCTTAAAAAAAAAAAATACAATATTTTCGGAAAATTTACGTTTTATTTTTATAAAAAAAAGTATATCAGCTACTTTATTTTCAGCTTGGAGGAAATGAAAAAAAAAATCCTTTTCGTCTCAGGAATATATTGAAGCAATAAAAATATTAAAATATTGAAATTTAACAAAATAAATACAAAACTGAAAGTAGTATGTAAATCTAATTCTATTCAAATATTATCATACATACAAAACCAATGCAAATAAGATCCCTCAACTGAATTCTGAAACTTATTTCTCAACTGTCTAATTCCCAGGTCCAACCCAACCACCTCTAGTCACTATAGCAGATGCAAGTTTATCGGAAGGGTGGACAGGAAGCAATCCAAGATTGGAAAGAAGTCGTCTCATGAGGAAAAGCTTTCATGGTGGAAGTCCACCTCAAGCAGGACCACCACCAAGGGTACCACCAATACCACCAGTGAGAACAACATCTTCACTAACAACATTAGAACAACAACAGTTGTATCAACAGTTGCAACAACAGCAGAGGATGACTCCTATTGATCAGAGACCACCATTGCCACTTCCTGAAAGAGAACCATCTCCTCCTCCACCACCATATCCCAGTCCACCATCCAGTGTCAATCATTCCAGGTAAGAAAAGAATTTCGTTTTACTCGTTTTTTATGACTGGATTGTTATTTAACCAAGTTAGAGGTTTAATTTATTTGATGTGATCAAAAAAGATATTAGGGATGTTATTGTGTAATAACATTCTTATAACTGTTAGAATATTTTGAATTTTTGCATAATTTTCCGATCTTTTACTTTGTTTACTTTTCAATTATTACTAATATTGCCATTTTATAAGAATGCAAATTATGATCAATTTCTCCTCAAAAGCTACATTATACATATACATTATACATAAATTCATTATCATTATTTTATTATAAAAAATACTTTATTAGCTACATTCACAGTTGTTAATAGGGAACATGTTTCATTACATTGCTGTCAGATATATTTAATATATGTTAACGGATTATTACCTGTAACATATATTTTCAAGTAATAAAAATATTAAATAGTTATCAAGAATAATCACTTCTTGATATTATTATTTCGGAAATGCAATGTATTTGGCTCCAAAATCTAAATCTGCTTAATTTCGTTTTTTCCAGGCAAGGTAGTGAGGAATTCCCTCCTCCTCCCCCACCAACTGAACTAATGGTTGTACCAACATCGGAAATATCTGAAGATGTTGTAGACTGTGCTCCATCATCAGTAGAAGATAAAAATAAAACCGTACGTGCCTTAGCAACACGATTTGAACGATTAGGAATAGTTGGACCACAAATTCAAAAAGAAACTGTTTTTGATACTGGTGTAGTGTCAGTGAAGAGACGAGTAGCGAATGGGGGTACGCCAACTAAAAGTGTAAAGACAAAGAAAAGTGTAACATTTTGTGACCAAGTCATACTTGTTGCTACTGCCGATGATTCGGAAGAGGACAGTTTCATTCCAAATCCAATTTTACAACGAGTGCTTCAATCAGCGAGAAAATTAAATCCAAGTGCCTTCCCAACATCGAGTCCCCCTCCTACTCCCACTTTACAACGTCCCCCTTCCCCTGCCCCTGTAAGGATGCCACCCCCATACATGCCCCCACCACCTCCTAAAGGACCTCCTTGTAATCTTTGCCATAAAAAGTCAGTGCAACATCCAAGTATATATTGCACTGATTGTGACTTTTACTTGGCAAGATTTCGCCCACGTACCTGAAAATGACAATATTCAATGTGTTTTTTAAAGCTCTCTTTTTTCATCCTTGCCAAAATGGTTTTTTAGTTGATTTCCTATTATGTGGTATGATTTTTTTTATGTTTCTTGGCAGTAGAATTTTTATGTTGCATTTGACAAATCAGTTGAAATGTCAAAGTTTATGTTGAGATTTATGAGATTTTATTCAGGACAATGAAATTTATAGAAATTTAAAATAATCAAAGCTAGTTTTCTGACAAATCATTTTGTACTTAAAAATTGGGTGATCCCACATATGAGAAATGTATATTTTACAGAAATTATTTACCAGTGTTTTGAAAATTATATTTTTAATTTATATTGGATATATGAATTTGAAAATGTTTAATAATGGAACCAATTTGGTTGGTTAATGGAACTGATCTCACTGATTGTTAAAAGAAATCTGTTATTGTATAGTTGTTTTTAATGTGCCAATCAACTGTTAGAAACCTATGATTCCGAAGACACAGTATTTGGAATATTTTCTACATTCCCTTTTTTTAAACAAATAATTTTTGAAAAGAAGTTTTCACTTCCTTCAAATTTGAAGTGTCTTGGGAATATTTTTATAAAAGCAAATGTTAAATAAAAATATGTGAAATTTAAATTGAGTTTCTATTCACTGTTTGTAACCAACCCTGTTATCCTGACCTATATGATCATAAGAAATCGTTTAAATTATTTTGTTTCTCTCTGGACAAACAATGTTAATGCAATAGTTGAAAAGAGATATAAAGAAATACAAATTGAACATAGTATCTAAAGTGTACTAAATAGTAGTTACTTCTGTTCGTATCACATTAAATACCACTAATATTTTAAAGGACCACTTTCCTTAATGATTGGAATAAAAAGGCGTAAAAGTAACAATCTAAAAAAAAATGTGGCTATAGTATAAAAATTTGCTATATAGACTTCCTGAAAGCTCGATGAAGTCTAATAATATATTTCTATTATAGCAAGAATATGAAACTAATATAAATTCTAGTGAAATCACTGTTATTATAGTGTTTCCAAAATCTTACGGACCCAAATCGATTAACTCATCATGGGTGTTTCTAACATTCCAACATGATAATCCTTTGTTGACTTGTTTTCTTTGACCAACCTGCGAATTGTATAGAAAATACACAATTTGAACCACCCAGACAAGTGGTCAACAGTGGGTTTACCCGTCAAAATAGTTTGAAGACATAACCAATTTGAGTCCGTAAGATTTTGAAAGGACTATAACTATAACACTGCCAAATAGAAAACAGTACAACGAAACATTTTTGTTTGTAGCACTAAACTGTAATATGCTGATGCGTCCTACAAACAACGTTATAACATTAATTTTAGTGAGCTTCAGATATGCTGAGCTGTTAATACTGAGTTTTGAGAACACATATCTTCACACACTACAAAGAAGTCGTAGTGTCACCAGACAATAAAATTTAATGATTGTTTAGACATCTATGAAGCATTAGTCATTAGGTATTCAACTATAGAATGAACAATAATATATTCATCAGCATAATGGAAGAGAATATTTTTAATTTGTAGGTCAGCATAACCTTAAAATTATCATAAACAGTTAGGACAATAAATATAATGAGCTGCTGATTCTGTAAAGACAAACGTTTATAAATATAGAGTACTTTGTCATCAAGATTTATCATTGGCACTTCGGCAGTCAACAAAAATGGAATTTTTAGAAATATACTGGTACTAGACTTAGAAATGTTATAATGTCTCGTCGGTCGTAGCTGGATTTTTGGGAGGTTCTCATCATCAAAACCTCGATACTATACTCAAAATTTATAATACATAATTGCTGTTACCAAATAATCAATTCCAACAAAATGAAAATGATCTCGTGTTTTATGTTACGATTCTTAAAATTAAGTGCATTGCGTATTTTGATAAAGATGAATTTTTTTTAATAGAAAAATAGATGTTTAAAACAATATTACTTATTTGAGTTATTTCGAAAACATTTACCCGTTGTCATTTCACATTCTCGTGAATAGCTATAATTTCAGAGTACAAGAAAGTTTTTGATAGCAAATAATTAACACTATTTTAAATTTGGATGCTTCAAGAAAAAAAGTTCGAAATTGAGTTTTGAAAACAGATTATTATTTTTATTTATCATGAAATTATATAAAATGTGAGTAGGTGGAAAGGTGGAAACCTACTCACATTTTAT
>JAQIWE010000162.1:0-28914 GCA_034698565.1 Campodea plusiochaeta
CTTCATGGCATGTAGCGGAATTAGTTTACATTACCTTACCGGTACCTATTATCTTGTACTACTGATGAAGCCTTATTATTATTAAAGGTGAAACGTTTAGAATGTTGAACTCTTTCCTTGTGTGACAGTAGATTCCATGTCTTCAAGAAACTTACAGATACCAAAAAATCCCCGAACAAAATCATAAAATAATATTGAGATAATTCTTGTAAAACGTGATTCAATTGGCGTGATATGACATAATAATTAACAGTCGAGCAATCTTGTACAATGTTAAAATTGATTTAATAATATTGAAAATTATAACATTACTCAATAGAGTGGGTTATTTGGTAGACATAATTCTGAAAAATGTCGTTGAGTAGCATAATACTTCATTAATATGTTGATGATCTGGTTAGGCCTACGTTTTTTTCACTTATTTCAGTTTAATTTGCAATTTTAAAGTTACTTCATCTCATCAGCTGAGGATATTTCTGATTGCTTTTGAATGCGTAGAGTTCGTATAATTATCACAAAAGAACAGACAAACTTGTAATAAAATGAAACATTCTGCAATTCAATAATAGTATTCACCATACAGTGACATTGTTACTGTAAAAGCGATCTAGTGTACTTTATTTGTTACTATGGTCTAAAAATGAAAAAAAAAAAAACTCTTTAATTTCCTTTGAATTTGTCACTGGATCTACAGTACTAACTAATTAAGAAAGAGGGGGGAGGGAGGTAATTATATTGCTTCAGATTACTGTCCATCCTATAAACTGACAATTTTTTTCTCAATGAGAGTAACGTGGCGCTCGTGAAATTTATTCAGCTGTTTATTCTCATAATTATCGTTTTGGACGTCAGTACCCTAAATTTTTTAACCTTTTATTTGTACAACTGGTATATTCCTTTTTTCACATTCTCTCTGTTATTACTAGAGTTAAATTTCATTTTTAATACACACGTTATAGGAGGAGTGTGCTGTATCATATTTCAGATAACACAGTTTGCCACATATCCAGTTTAAAAATAGAAGTATCAAACGGCAAATATATTGTATTAGTAGTTTTCTAGTTCGTATAAACTATAAAAACCTGTTAAGAGTTTGAATCATTGTTTGTTAATTAATAGGAGTATATAATTATCAACACCTCTTCTATAGATAATTATAAAGAAATTGAACTGGATTAATATTTAATTACTAACTACTTGAGTTATGTTTCCTTATGCGAAGCAACAAAGATGGTGTTCTGAAAGAAGTTGATCATTGTAACACATACTATACTAGTAGCTGTGTGTAAAGATTAGTTCTAATTTCCAAAACGTTTTGTAAATAGTCGATCGGCGACAAAATGGAATAATAATTCAGTATGGACTTTTTTTTACACTTATTTTATTTATTTTCCATTAATTCAACAGTTACTTGCAACTCAGTTACAGAGTTAATATATAGATCAAAACGAAACACCTAAAAATTATTGAATTCCGAAAAATAAATAAATCTGTATGCTTTTTCAATAATAGGTTTATTAAACCTGTATTTTTTTTACAGCGGGAAGCCATCTTTTCCAACACACAGATCCCGTTTCACTTTCTTTGTTCTCCATTGTATTCGCTTTCTCAAGAGACAGCTAAGCTGTGTGGTAAGAGATGGCTTCCCGCAGGAAAAAAAACGAATACCGTATTATTAGTTTCAAACATTCAATATATTATAAGAATTTCAAAAGAAATTTGAAAATAAGATTACAAATTTATTAATCATAACAAACACGAAAACGTTTTCAACAAATCAAAAATTACATCTACTTACCAATTAGGCCTAGAACTTAAATAACATAGCCATCTAGCGGTTATTTTTCCAATGTAACTATTAATGATTGGTGCAGTTTCTTTTTGATAGATGGAGCGAGTAGCGCTTTATTACTCTATTACCGGTATCTTTCTTTTTTTATACGCATGGAGTATGCAAATTTGTCAATGGAATTAATGAAGCAGTGTTGCCTGTTGATATATAATAAATATTTTTATGGGAATTTATTACGATCCATTCTAATTAAAAATGATATATTTTTCATTCAGTTTTATTTTCATGTTCTACTGTATTATTCTGTCTTTTCATAAGATTTGAGTAGTTAGTACGTACTATTATTACTTTCTACTATTCCACGAGATGAACAGTTTTACGGAAAGTTTATATTTCTAATACATATTTCTCAATAGGTTCTTATCTCAAACTATTTGCTATTTTGTAGGTAACTTCGAGTACAATAAACGTATGGTATGATACACGAAACGAGTCCATTTCCTAATCATTCTATATGGTACTTCTCACGCTGTTATACAGGCACGAATTGAGATATTGGTGGAATTTCTTTACGTTAAATTTTTATCTTACTGTAGAAAAAAAAATTAACATATTTGGACGAAAATTTTAACTTTTGAAACCATGGAAAGAAACTGTCATCTTGTAACAACTTTATAATAGTTTATTATCTCCGTGATCTGATGAGCAAGTCATAAGATATTGCGAAATTTGGGAGAAATGTATATTTTTCATGTAGGTGATAAAAATTTAAATTTGAAATTTCTGCCCGATTAGCTTAGTACTGCTGAATAAGCATATTTATCTATTTCGTATTTCTTACTCGTTAACTTTAAAACTACGTTTCATGCTAATCTTCATTATTGCATATTTTGCACTCCTACATTAAACACATCGCCTACTCATGTCCAAGTGAAATAAGTAAACTCAGCGATTTACAATTTTAGAATTTTCACAGGCAAATATTTATTCCAGCAGAGGAAGTTAAAACTTTTTATAGATAATAAAATATATACATTGAACAGATGTATAAACATTAAGGGGGGGGGGATATAATGTATCTGTCCCCCTTTGCGGAAACGACGATGACATAATAACAATAAACCCGACTAACATTTTATTGTTGGAGTTTGTAGGGAGGAGAACACATCCGTACTGCATTTTAGAAAAAGGAAATGATACTTTGCTGCTTTTTGTATTTCACAAACAGTATGAGTCACATAGTATAATTCTGTAAATAAAAACAATAATAGAAAAGGTAATTTATGCACAATTTGTAACTCGACAATAAAACAATAAGCAGGAATAGAAATTTTGTACGGTCATTGTATCATAGTACACAGCAGGAACCAGGTTTCCTAGGTAGGTCGGGTCAGGCATGGCCAAATTAGGTTGGAATGGCTTGTTTTGCCTGATTTTATGATTTATGATGTTAGAGGTAATACGTCTGCGTGGTTTGAAACTTCCAATTGAACAATGCAGTAATATTTAAGTTAATTTAAATCTTTATATGAACCACATATATTTTCTATATTCGTAATAATTTTATTGTTATTAGGCCTATTTTATGTTAGAAAATATAGTGTTCGAAGTTCCTAATGAATGCACCAACAATACTTACTATCCATGATACAATATTATGCAGCAGAACAATAAACATAATAATATAAAGTTCTAATGTGGTGGCAATAACACAGTAAAACACACTAATATATGTATTAAGTTGATTTTGGTCATCCAAGGCCTATTTGGTCAAGTAATTTTTTGTCAATTTCGTTATTTATACACTTTCTGAACTTAACTCGACATTAGCCTATGCGATAATGATGTGATCGGCAATTCGGCATATTATGTAATCTAAAGTCGCCCTAAAGAGTTAGAGCCGTGTACTGTTTGACACTCACCATTCTCTTATATGTTGACCAAAAAATGACTATATGAAAATACTTTTAATATATGTAGCCTCTCTGAATATAAAATTTCTGGTTTGCATAATAATCGCTTATTCGAACAATTCTGGAAACCGAAAAAGGTTTTTTATATAGAAAAGTACGACTTTGATATTTTTGACGAGGTTAAGTTCTCTAAAATCTGTTTATAAAATAATTTATCATAATAATTATGTAATCGCATGTTCTATGCTGTACAAGTGCGCTAAATAGAATTAAAAATAGTAGAGTAGTTCAACATGTTGCTAACGTGTTATATTTCCAGCCTCGAGTATTCATCTACGTTGAAAAAAAGTCATAATTTTTTGAAAATTTTGGTGATATTATATATATTTTACAGGTGTTGTTAACAATACCGTTTTCTGTTGTTAATTTAAATTTTAACGATACTAAAAATTCTATATAAATAGTTTAAATTTACTTCAATGCATTCATAAAATGGAAAAGAGTAATTTCCATTTTATGAATGGCATTGGTTTTTCATTTGTAGTCTTGTTGTATAAGAAAGCGGAATGCTTGACATTATTGTATTTAATTGTAGTGAGTAGTGTTAGAGACTCCCCCCCCCCCTTGTAACAGCTCCTAGAAAATGTTGAAATATAGAACTCGTATTATTATTCTACATTTCAGTATACATGGTTCCAAGTAATGTAACTTCAGCAACTTGTAATAGTTGTAAAGTTGAATTAATAATACTTGTATACGTGTAAATAAATAACTTTCTTCATATCTTCTTCTATTTCAAATTCTTTCTTTCTTCAATAAGGAGAACTTAATCTGGAAATTTTAAGTATTTTCTTACGTCAATCTACTGAGATCCTAGAATTCCACTAAGATTTATAATCATTTCGTATCGAATAACTCCAGAGTGCGTCAATGAAAGTTTAGGATATTTTAGTTTAGCCTTAACATACTTTAATAAGAAATTTACAAGCCGATTGTAAGAATATGTAGATAGCGAAAATTCTTTTTTGGTTTCTTACTTACGCAGAAGATTAAATTTTTTTACTGTAGCTATAAACTAATAAGATATTTACCTTATCGTTTTCTCTCCTCGTACAGACAAGTTCACGTGGCAATGATAGTTCTAAGTCTCTAAAAGTAAAATTACTGTATGATTTTCTGAAATATCTAAGAATGGCCCGTCCTGGATACCATTTAGCAACAATCTTGACTGACAATGAGACGAAGAGGCAAGAGCAGACTGTTAACACATTCTGGATTTTAATTTACCTTTACTCTCAAATTACACAAAAAAACTTTTTTCCTGCGGGAAGTTTCTTTTTCACATTTTCTGTTTTACAAGGATTTTTTTTTGTAAGCCCAAGTTAGTTACCGTACACCACTATATTTCCCTTCTGGGGTTGTTAATGCCTTTCGGCTATTTTTTCTGCTGGCAACCAGGAAAATAATCATGATTAAAAAACAAACCAAAAGAATTACATGTAGTTTTACTAACTAAAACTGACTAGTAGTTTTACTAACAGTTTTAAAACTGACTAGTATAACAATAAAAATTATGAAGTGTTCGTATATAGCTTCTCCGTTGATTGCCAAATGTAACTTCTAAAAAAAAATCATTACAATTGACGTTAAAAATTTATCTTACATTTTTTATGTAAGAAAAACTCCGTTTCCAGTTTGTTAGTTTTCTTTATTTAATATATACTTGGCATACATGAATAAAAAAAACCTTAAGCACTGTTGGATTTCAAGTTTATATAACATTATTGCCTTACCCGTAGGGTGGAGATTATTTGGAGATGTTTCCGTAACAAACTCCAATATTACTGTTAACCTACGTCTTTAGGATAAATTGATAATAAATAGACTACGAGGATTCACTAAAGTGATCTTCACTTGCTAATCGACGAAATATAATACCATGTATCTAACAAGCTCAAATTATACTACTTTTATATAATATTATAGTATTATAATATTGATGTTTAAATATCGGGAATTAATATGGACACGGGCATGCGTATTATTTATGGAATAACAAAATTTGTAGAAAACTTACAGGCTTATTCACAGTATACTAAAGGAGATAGGTGTCTAAAATAGTTAAAATGTTCCGTTCATATTCACTTCTATTCTTTAAATTCTCTCTGAACTATTGTCTAAAATTATCATCAACGTGATGGGAACACCAGTTTACTGACGATTTTAAATGAGAATTTCGAGCTAATCGAAACCTGATAAATATTCGTAGTATATTTATGTGTTTAAAGTATTAGTGTTCAGGATTGCTAGCTGTTTGTGTTTTCAAGCTTGTAAAATAATCCTTTATTATTTATAAATAATGTATCTGTTTGTTATTCGAATCTGTAACGCAAAAGATTAGTGTCTTATTTTATGATAGAAGTTTATTTTCATGACGACTATTACTATATTAGAACTAACTTTGCTTTAAATTACGTATTAGTGTCCACGAATTACGAACTAATAAATTATAAAAAATTACTATTTTCAGAAATTTTAATTCTTCATTCCATTTTTTTTTAAATTTGAATGTTATGTAATATATTCGAGCATATTATATTTTACTAAAGCATCAGTTAAGATTATAGGGCCTATATGTTTTTGTTAATAACTTTTTTGTATTAGCAGTGGTAGTTTATTTTACGGAACTCATACTAGATTTCTCAGTTGACATAACTAGTAAACCATAATGTAAAACTGTAAACTGATTTCCTGCTCTTCTGCTACGTTCTGATTAATATCAGTTAAAAATATTGAACCTATTATGTTACAGGGTGACAGATTTCGTCAGTTACTATTTGTGGGAAAATCTTTTCTTTTGTTCTATCTCCTTTTTATAATAGTTCAATGTCAGCATGATTATATTTTCCAGTTATGAAGTTAATTTCAAAATAATCATCTTAACATTTTCAAAATAAGTATCTTATTCTTGTTGGCAGAGAAATACACCGAGCTATCTTTCTTATAATATCTAGACGTGGTGAATTGAATTTTTAACATTATCCTAGGAAGTGCTGCAAACCATATTGCATGTGTGACGCGTCATTATTTCGTACAACATACGTTGACATACTTTAGGATGACTGTCAGATAAAAGGAAGAGTTGTGCATGTACATTTAGATTTGTCACCTACAGTTTATTTAGTGTACTCTTTTTTATTTACTGTAATTTAATTAAATACCTTTAAACCATTGCATTGTACTGTTATGTTTGTATTGCTGGTGCTAGGGTTTCTTTATTTTATTGTATCTTTGAGATTTTTTCCATGTTTGTCACATTAGTATTTTTCATTTGAAGGAGTTGGGTAACTTCAACATTTTTTTATTTTGTATTAGGAAATACTATAATTGTTCAACTGTTTAAGTATTTTAAAAAATGGTGTCCATTGAGTTCGTAGAGAATCAGGAAACTCTGTATGATTTTGGTGTCAGTTGCTCTTTTAAAAATGTTCAAACAGCAGGAGAAATACTTACTTTATATGAAAAAAATTGACTTATTTATGCAAAAAAGTAATGAAAAAAAATAATCAGGGGTTAATTAAAAGATGTTTTTACAAGCATGCGTAATAATCAAATAATATGGATACCCAACACTTCAACAGAAAACAATATATTATTGTACTTCCCCGTTCTAAATGTTGTAATTTCACCTATGTGGAGAGGTATATATTGAATCAGTGATGGTTACAAACAAAACAATGCATGTGGCTGTCATAGAGAGAAGAATTTAACAAACCTTCTGTTGGTGCATTGTGCATGAGACACTTGATTATTGTTATTGATTACAGTGAAATTTAACAGAAGAGAAATGTTGCTGAAGTTATAATTTTGAGGATGCTGGTGAAAATGGATTATGAATGAAAAATATGCGAAAATATTGTTGTTTGTGTTCAAAATAATTACAAAGTGCTGCATAAAATATTGCCACCGAATTTTGAAAAGAACAGTTTTTATTTCTCTGCAAATAGATTTGAATCAGTGAAAAAGAACTTACTTATCGTACAAAAAAAAAAAAATCACTCCATATAAGTAAACCAGTGTACAAATGAATTAATTTGTTCTCTCTGTTTTTTTCAGCCACTCGGAAGATTTTGATCGTACTAGTCACAGCCTTAGTTCTGTCGGTGGGGATTTTTACCCTCGTCGAGAAAGAGAAGGCAATTCAGCGTCGTATGTTTCGAGGAGGCCTTATCACACTGCAGCGTCTGTGGAGGAATATCCACCTTCCAGAAACTGTGGTTCAGTACCTGATTGGGTTAGTCCAAGAGAAAGAGACGGTAGAATGTACAGGAATGGTTCATACGTTGATAGGTGAGAACTGAATTTTGTTACGATGGATGCTAAGTGCATATTCTTCTACTAAATACTTCTTCTTGGGATCAACCACTTGAAAAAACACAATATTTCTTCAAGACTTGTTTTTTTTTACAAATAATGCCTCTGTTAAACTTGTAGTTTTTTTCAGCGGGAGGTAGCGTTTTCCAACATAATGTACTGTTTTACTTTATTTGTTCTCTACTGTACTCGATCTCCCAATGGACCGATAAGCTGTGTGGAAAACGATGCACCCCACTGAACAAAAACTACAGGTTTAAATAAATTTCTGTAAATACTTTCCTTTGTTACTTTTTGATTTGTGTAACTAAAATTTTTTAACTCATTTCATATACAGTTGATAAAACCTTTTCATTATTAAAGGCGAAATTGAAGAAATAGTTTATGTCTGTAAGTGTTTTATCCCTATTAGAAATATTTAATAGAAGAACTGGTTTTATAGTTATCATTTGTTTATTTGGCAGGGAATAATGTTATAGATCAGGCTTTGTTTATAGCTCGGGTAGCTACATGGAGCAAATATTTTCTCCTCTCTAAAAGAAAAATTAAATTCCATGTACCCTACAACTTAAGAATGAAAAAAATAGTGAAATGGATCCCCTTAAGCATGGGTTGACCTTGAACCTGGGTCTTCTGATACCACCTTCAGTTTCAGTTTTTTCTTAAAATTGGGCTCAGCATTTCATACAGTTTCATGATTCCACAATTGTGGGATGCCACTGGTTACCACTCGTTAATTACAGGTTCTCTCACAGCATCACTGCTAAAGGAGTGCTGGTGAGGCAAGAAGAAGGTAGTTTTTAATTTTTTACTCATTTTTAAATCAATGTAGGAAAGAAGTTTTGAGTCATTTTCCTTATGCGAATAAGAGACTAGTGAGATATGTGTATCCTATAATACAAAAAGTTACCATTTCAGTATTCAATGAAATCATTTTGTTTCTTCAATTTTAATTCCTTCTCAAAGTTTGAAAATCACTCTCCCTCTCAAAAGAAAATTCTTAGTGTGAACCCTGCTAGTGATGTTAAAATGCTAAATAGTATTGGAATGAATTTGGTGTGTGGTATGGCATGCCATAAAGACTATATTCTGTTATAGATTAAATTTCCTCTTTTTAGTGGAATTTAATGAAGTTTGAAAAATATAATGAGAGAATTGAAAATAATGTTTTTGAGCTTTATTATGTTGAAGAATACTCACAATCAGTATGTTCTGCAATGTAACAGTTTAATTCAGTTATTTCCTCAATACTGGCAATCTACAACCACAGTTCAGATTCTAAAAGTTTCACCTTTATTAGTAATAAGACTTAATATACTTAATAATTGTGGTTTAAAATTTGTGACTGCAATTATTTTGTACTGCTGTATTCATGAAATATTATTATTATTAACAGTGTACCATTGCAAAGCTGGATTTTTTATGTTGTAGATTCCAAGTATTGAATTTAAGGAATTTAAAAGATGCCACAAAGTCTCTGAATACTTATATTACGGGTACTGAAATTGTTATTTTTAATATAGGCCTATCAGTAATTTACATCTAGGGAATTTAAGGGTATTGTAACCTATTAATGCAATATGATGCAAATAGTTTTCAGTATAATCCTACTTTCCTGGTCGTTTTTCTTTTGAAATTGAGTTTTTCCTCAAGATATGAAGTGAAGGGCAGACAAATTTGTGCCCTTGAATTAAGTTAATAGAGGGGTGAATGTAAAGATTTAAAGATACTGTTTAGAAATAAGGTGAAAACACTTTTATATCATTCTTGAATATCTGACCAGTTGAATATATTAGTAGCTTTTTTCCTCTTTAACTTCATGTATTAATGTCAAATGAACGATAGCAGATTTCTCAAGATCAGTGTAGTAGCAACTTCTGTATCTTTCTTGTAGATTCATACAGAAAGAACATTTTAGTGTATATCGAAATTCTATGAGTTTTTTTTTTGTACTAAGTTTTGAGATTTTTTTTTATCTTTACAATGCAGTAAAAAACATGAGAAAATGTAAAAACTGTAAAATGTAGGCTAAGCTATACACAAATATTGCTTTTATAATATTCTTGTAACTGAAATGTAACTTTCCAGATCATTTCTTTTGTTTACATTACTAGCATACAGTATTTAACCATACAGTAATAAAAAAAGTTGAAAAGTTCTCTTAAGAGTACAGTGCATAGTTGTATAAACTGATGTGGTTCATTGATAATTAAATGTGAAGTCTGGAGAGAAAAATAAAAAGGTTGCTACTGTATTTGGTTGTCATAAGCAACAGCAGAGTTTTTACACCGGGCGCAGCGTGTAGATATATATTGATAAAAATAAATCATACATAGAGGCTGCAGATCACACAAGGGTTATTGCTATACCAACGATGGAAAGAAATAGCTGTTAGGTGATGTTTTCTAGCAGTTATTGTAAAGACTCAGAAGTAGTTGGAATTTTATAAATTATAGAGAATGTGAAGTGAAACAGTGATAAAAAATGTGTTATGGAGTGGATCATCATCAGTTGAAATAGCACTTAGCAACTATTGACAAGGCCTATATAGAAAAGATTCTCTAAATAACGGATAGTGTAGATTATATTGTTTTTCCTAATTAATATTTTATCTTTATTTTCAAGTTTGTTTTCTTTCATTCAGGCTAGTTTACTTATAATAATGCTTTAAAATGTATATCAGACATTAGTGATGACTACTCCAATTATGACTGACACTGCTCTGCAGTTACCAGATTGTATTACAGGAATATATTGCAAAATTTGGATTAGATATAGAAACTAATTAATAAACTCGCTAACAAATCCGTAATTTTCTTTCCAGAGCGCCATATCGAGGTGTGAACAATTGTTGGTACGAAAGTGGTGCTTCCCGCTACCCCCCTCCATCATCACTAGTTGATTCTCCACCATCATTTGGAGATGATAGAGGGAGTAGTGTATCATCAGGGGTAGGAGGGAGGAGGGGAGGGGGTGGAGAATCACCTAGTGGGACAAACTGTACAAGGTCTGGGAGTACACATAGGAGAAGAAGGAAAAAACATACAGCACATAGGAACAGCAGGAAACTAAGGTAACTCTATCTCTCTCTCTCTCGAGATCACCTAGCATCTAGCAGTAACTAGACTCATGCTGCTGGCGGGTAGGGTAGTGGAGGGAGTTGTTGTTTGTGAAACTGATAGTTTATAGTTTCTGGGTTGTTTTAAGAATTTGTGTAGTGATTTACTGATTTGTGACAGTATTTGTTAGTAAGTACAGGTAATTATAAGTAAGAAGGGAAGATTGTTATAATAATATACTTCGTGCACAGATTATGTAAGCCAGCAAAGTAGTTTATTATTAAATGTAATAATAAGGCAATCAAATGTTGTTTTAAGTTATGATTGTTTATTTCTTATCGTAGAAACTTTTATCATACCAAAGCCAAATAGAAAGCAATTACACGTCATCTTTTAGGAATTTACACCTTAGCTGTTTTCAGGATTATCGTAGATAAAAATATTGCAAGTATTAAACTATATGATCAATTACATTTGATTAGCCTATAGTTTCTCCAATCTGATTGATAATACGCACCAGCTGTAACTTCGTTCATTATATTCATATTAAGATGGAATGCACTTGAAACCTGTTAAAGTGTTCATTAAATTGCACTTTATACAAATTTTTAACACATTTATTTTGCTTACCTTTGCCATAATTTTCTTTATGTTGCATATTTCCTTAATATGTTCCTGTTCATGGGATGTTATTATAAAGTACTTAACTGATTTCAAAACCTTTCATTATTTATTGAAATTTAAGAATTGTGAATTTTTAGCTCTTACTTCATAAATTCAACTGTGTAGCTAATTGAAATGGAAAGTAATAATAAAACTGTAATACTGATGTTTGACAATGACTTTCAGAGAATTTTGTGATTTAATAGATGACATTATTTGAATCCATACTCTAATAATCAATAGTAAAACTTCGGAAATTTGCATATCTCAGAAACAGCATATAAGTTATAAAATATGTGAGACTTTCACATGTACTTTAAAGTTTCGGATTAAAGGTATCCATGACATCAAAAGTGAAAAATGTTTCAATAATTTTGGCAATATAACACTTTTTATTGGCTTCTCATTTAGTAAATAAAATGGAGATTAAACTTCAGAAAACACCTAGGTAAAATACATTCTGATACAAAAATATACCAAGCACAGTTTAAACAGTTGAACTATGGAAAGCAAACCTATTGTGCTATATAGTAGGTGTAATATAAAATGTTGCATAAAAGAATAGAAAATTCAAGGTGAAATAGGAAAAGCCCCTAATATCATACTATAGAATGCCCCAGTTTCCCAGAATCCATTAAAGGTGTATATTGTAAAGAAATTTCTACTTATTTTTTTGTTACCATAGTAATGTTTTCTTCATATCTTTTTAATGATTTTTCAAAAAAGATTTATGAAATTGATTCTAGTCATGGTCACAATATTAGGCCTATATGCTTCCAAAAACACCTCTAACACTCTCGTGATGTCAATCAATTGTTTTGGGAACTTAATAACTTGTGAAATTCTAGTCACACTTACAGCAATAAGTTCATTAATAAACAGTTTTATTTATTGAAAATTACTTGATTACTTTATCCCTGCCCAAAAGAAAACACTATTTTAGAAATCGTGACCACTCATTAATGGACAATGATAGCATGATAATTGTTACACCAAAAATTCTTAAAAAAAGTGAAAATACCAAAAGAATATCAAGGAAGTGTATTTCATTATAATATACCTTTAATATGACAATTAGGTAATAAAAAGTGTAAATAATAACCCATTTTTATTTTAACTTTCAGATCGGCTAGTGATTCTGGTTCAGAGTCTCCATCTCACAGCGGGAGTGGTGGTGAGACGGTTTCACATTCACGTTCCGGTTCACAATCTAGATCCAGTTCAAGTTCCAGTCACTCTGAACGCAGCTCAAGTTCTTCAGGTTCTAGTAGGTCATCCAGGTCACTTTCGTCCAAGTCAAGGTCACCAAAGTAAGTTTTCATAGGACAATATTGCAAGTTTAGAAATGTGTTTTAGTTGAATTTGGAAGTCTGTAATTTTTCACGGCAACCATTCATTGACAGAGACTTTCTCAGCAAAATTATTTGAGGTTCCTGCTATCTTGCAAAAGGTCAACAGTTTCATTTAACGTAACCTGTTATAGTAATTTCTCGTTCAAACGTCACTTGCTTGGGCATTTCAGATGTTTATAGTAGATTTTTATTAGTGCAATACTCAGTGTGTTATTTCTGTAGTTTAAATTGTCAAGTTATAATATTGTGCAATTCGAATAATGTGTTTCAATACTCTTTATTGTTATAGTCTATTAAGAGCTATAAAAAAATTTAAAGTCCTAAAAAAATTCAACAATTGGTAGAACTAATAATCATAGGAGCGCAGATTGCAATATCACTAAGCTATGACAATCATATAACTAACTTATCTTGTTAGAATTGAATTAGTAAGAATTGATTTTTAAATCTCAGGAATAGAATTACTTATTTCTTTTTTTTGTTGACATATCATTCCATATAATATGCATAAACGACCGATAAAAATTATATTAATGAAACATTGGATGTTCAGTAATAATAAGTGAAAGAAGACATAACTTGTCAACTTCACAAAATATAAAGTTCTGCTTCAGTGATTAAATTGTATCAGTAAAAAATATCTTTCGAAGAGACGTAATATTGTTGGTGTTGCAAGAAGTGTTATCAGTGGTATAAAAGCTGAATATGAAGTAATATGTCATCTTCAAGCAGAATTTTAATGTTCTAAAATATATATATAATACATTTTGTTGTATTAAATCAACATAATTTAACTGAATAATGTCCGTTTCCAAAGAAATTCTTAATTATTCTATTACAATTTCATCATTTAAATTTTAAATGGCAGCTGATACCTCACTCTTTTTCCTTATGTCTTTTCAGAATTAGAGTGATATTATCATATAATATATTTAATCTGATGTTTTAATGTCAAAGTAGCCTTCACAAAATCTAAATTTGTTCAGTTGAAAGAACTGTATAATATATTACAAAATGTTAGTGACCTTTTTCCTCGCTTATTATACTTTCCTGGTAAAAATCGTAACACATACAATGCAAATTACTTTCCTTACTTGCTTTCAACAGATAACAGAATGAGATTTCAGTCTGCTATGAAATCTCAGAATGAAGTGTACTCATTGATTTGTGCTCCGAGCTAACAAGAGGAACTTCTGTATAATTTGAATGAGATTTCATTTTGCTATGAAATCTCTGTATAAAATGTACTCATTGATTTGTGCTCTGAACTAGCAAGAGCAACTTTTATATAATTTGTTGTTTATTTAAATTTTCTTCTTTTTTTTTCAGTCGTCACCATCAAAGTAGGTTAAAAAGTTCAAATTCATTGGGTCAAACGACACATGGAAATAGTTTAAATAATGTTGGTGGATCTCAAGTAGATGATAGATCAAATAGAAGTTCTCAAACCAATGCCATTTGTGTTAGGAATCTACCTACAAGATCGAGTGGTAAGTTCACACTATTTTTAGAATTCTTTTATTATGTTGTTTTTAAAACACAACTATATTATTAAGTTCTGATTAAAAAGTTGTACTATATTTAAGGATTTTTCTTATTTTTCTATTACAATAATACTGATAAAAGAAAGAAAATATTTTATGATTGACAGTATTTCATTTGAGACAGTAAAAACATTTTGAAGAGTTTTCAGTTGCTATTTATATTAGAATGAATGGTACAGTATCCTTAACACTTTTCTTATTATTAAACAAGTTTTTCTTTTTGGAATATTAAATGGCAGAATCATGAATCTTAAGAAAAATGAATTGTCTGAAACTAAATTATTTCTAAATGCTTGAATTACAATTTATTGTGCGTTTAAAGAAACTGTTCATACAATGTTCAAATAAACTTTGCAGTAACCTAAATTAAAAATTCTTTTACTTTTTAAATGATATTTGGTGAAAATATAGTCTTCCTTCTAAATGTCATAATGTAGGCTACATTATAATACTGCATGTGAAGTAATTTTTATTGAACTCCTCATATAAATATTTTTTGTTGTTATTTTCAGATACAAGTTTAAAAGATGGTCTTTATCATGAGTACAAAAAGCTTGGTAAAGTTATTACAGTTGAAGTTGTAGGGCAGAGTTCTGAAAGGTATGCAATTGTATACTTTAAGAAACTGTCTGATGTTGAAAAAGCTGTAGAAGCTTCACAAGATAAGAAGTTTTTTGGTTCCAAAATTGAAGTAACTGTATTTGATGGATTTGATATTGAAGATAGTGAATCAAGGTACGATATTGGAAATATTTATCAAGGGAATTTTTTAAATATATTTCAAATTAACAAATTTAACTTCTATTTGTGAGGATTATTTAAAATATGAATTGCTTCAAATTTTATGTTTTTCATTCTCTGTGAATTGTTTGAATTTTCAGTTTTTCATTTTGTTTATATTTCATAAATGCTGTAAATTAATCAAATATTATTTAGATTGTTCATTGCACTTTTCTAGTAACTTTATTTCTATTTGTAAAAACTACAACTTATGTTAACTAATGGTATGCATGTTTGGAATTTTTGTTATACATAAAAATGTAAAGTAATGTACAGTACTAATGTTAATAAAAAATTTGGAACTGCAATCAATTATTGTGTAACTAAAATTTATGACTCAATACAAGGTCTTATAGTACTTGAGCAATACCAAGTAGATTTTTTTTTCCTAATGTTTAACTTTATAGTGCTGAGAATTGTGTACAAATGAATGTTTAAATATTATTTTCTTTCAGGCCTTTTGAAAGTGAAATTGATGAATACCATTCCAGAGCAACACGTACATTATTTATAGGAAATCTTGAAAAGGATATTTCAGATAGTGAAATTAGAAAACTATTCAATCAGTATGGTGATATAATTGTAAGTACAAGTTACTTCTTCAATTTGCTATTTTTTTTTTTTGTTTTCTTCACTAAAATGAAATTCTTGTATAATTTTATGTTTCTGTATAATATATTACGGGAATAGAATTACTTATATTACAATAATACTGATAAAATAATACTTTTTTTTATATGAAAATGAATTTGAGTTTGAATTCCATTTGTCTATCAGAAATGGAATGGCTATTCTATAAGTACAAGATTTTTTAAGGTGAAATAATGAATTGATGTAAGTACAAATTGAAGCTGATATTTTCTTATAATTTCAGATGTAAGCAATTAACTACAGTAGTCCTATAAAATAAGCTGTGCAGTTATCAAAGTAATAAGATAATTTGTTAAATCTTAAAATAAACTGACTTCAATTTCTGTAATCCGGAACTACCATAGAAGTATATACCATACAAGCTTCCAATGTGACATATCAACATGTTATTAATTACCGGTATATTTTGATTTTTCCCTCATAGGATATTGATATCAAGAAGCAAGGAGGTAGTGCTTATGCATTCTGTCAATATACAGATATTGGTAGTGTAGTAAAAGCAATCCGAGCAATGGATGGTGAACACGTTGGTAATAGTAGGGTGAAATTGGGTTTTGGAAGGTCTGCTATAACTGATTGTGTGTGGGTGGATGGCATCGATGGTAAGTTTTCAGCATTAAACTTCAGTTTTTATTTTTATTATGTAGTTAATTTGTTTAATATAGTTTCATAAGCAGTATTCTTATAGGTGTAAAAATCAGATATTTAGCTCTCTTTTTCTTTTGAATGTTATGTAGATACCTGAACATTTTTTTTATACTAGAACTTTTTACTTTATCATGTAAGGTATCAAAGAGATTTTCTGATACTATATATCGCACAAAAATTTAAAAAAATTATACCATGAGAATATTAATAGGTTATATTTCTTTCTCATTGTTCAATTTTGTTTTTTGTATTGTAATATAATAACTACAAAACACAAATAAAAACTTTCTTTTGCTTTAAAATAGTGAAAAGTACTCAACATTCAGTATCAGTATATTCAGAAATATCAATCAATCATTGCTAATTTTAGTCACATTTATATAATATTAAACTAAATTTATGTTTTCTTCTTTTTATAGATAATGTGAATGAAAAGTACCTGATGACACATTTTAGCCGCTATGGAAATGTTTGTGATCATTTCATTGATGTTGAAAAAGGACAGGCACTTGTGTACTTTAGTGAGGTAAGAAAAATAATAACAGGTTGCATTCTGTAAATTTTATACAGTACTTTAAATCAAACTTATGAACCTGGAAAAAGTAACAATTATAAAATAACTATAGATCAGCAGATTTTTGTTCCGAAGGTGTTATTTGATTACAGTAATTAAGAATAAATAATTGTTTTTAAACAACTAAACTTGTTTTTAAGTGAAACTAATGAAAATATTGCAGATGAAAATATTATTAATTTTTGAAAATTTAAGTATTTTTACACAACATAAGAACTATATGGAAACTAACCTAAAACTATTGTTTGATTAGGCCTCAAGTGCTCAGATGGCTGTGAAAGAAATGCGTGGTTGGACATTGAAGGGTCATAAAATCCAGGTTGATTTTGCTTCTGATGAATGTCAAACATCATTCTTTAATCTTCGAAAAGGTGCTTCAGATAGATTGTGGGATGGACGAGGAAGGGACATTGCATTTGAAAATTCGTAAGTCACTGTTTATTATTTAGTACTTCATTTATGGGAGTTTCATTCTTGTACGAGTATGATGTTTTTGTTTTCAATTACTGTTAATCTGTTGAAATACGAAGAATGAAATTAATTTTTACATTTCAATAAACTAGGCGTATGATATTAAATTAAAAAAAAAATAATGTTTTTTTGCATATAAAGATTTTTTCAAATGAATTTGAGTTTGAATTCCATTTGTCTACCAGAACGTTAACTCATTGATAGACTGTTATGCTTTACTAATTTCTATTATGTCATGAAACTACAGGAATTCTGATATTTAGTAAACCACCTAATGAATGAAACCATTAACCGTATAAAATTATCCACATGAAAGAACAAAATCCCCTAGAACCACCCACCAAAACCCACAAATTGCAATTTCCTGACCCTATACTCTTTGTTTCAGTAGGGATCACCTAAGTCGTCTGGAATCATCACATAGTCACCCATCGGTATTTCAATCAGTTGGATCTCATTCCCGATCAGTTGTTCCTCCACCAACAGTTTATAGTCGGTCAGCTTCTATACCAAGTAGTACTATTACACCACATCTACCACCAAGAACACCACCTTATGGGTTAAGTGGTGGAGCAAGGAGTAGACTGCCCAGGAGATATGATTATTATGATTATCCAGAACATAGGCCAAGGTACGTGCAGGTTTTATTTTGAGTTGGTTTTAAGAATTAATCAAATGTTTTGTAATAGGCTCTTCTGTATTTGTTAAATAGTTTATTTTCTGGGTTTGTACCCTTCGCATTAGGAGTCGCATCTTTTGCGATAGTTCTCTTTCAAATTGGAATGGAAATAAAATGCGATAAATGAAAAACACTATGTTGTTCAATAAAATCAGAGCTTTTTGCCATTGAACAGAATTTTTTTTGTGCAAATATTCTATTATTTCCTTTAAATGAAAGAAACGAAATATTTTGCATATCATTTATAATTGGTAAATGAAACTTAAGTAAACTGAACAATTTATTACTACCAGACAAAAAAATCAACTGACATCTATTTTTCTTATATGAAATTAATTTTTGCCAAGTATTGTATTAATTGAAACTTACAATGTATTTTTTTTTCATTCCAGGGCGTATGATGATTACCTTCCTGGCAGCTCAGGTGTTCCTCCCCATGATGATCTCTATGATCCTGAATTACATGAATATGCTTATAGTAGAGAAAGAAGAGAAAGGGAATACTCAAGTTGGAGAAGTGATGAAATTACATCTCCTAGACCAATACCAACTGATCCAAGATCTCCAAAGACTGATTATGGAGATTATGATAGACCATCCTCTTCTTGGGACATTAAAAGAGGAAAAGTTACAAACTCTCCATTGGTGCTAAATACACAAAGTGTGAATTGTGATTCAGTGAGTGATCCCACAGACACATTGTGCGCGACTAGTAGTAGTAGTAGTAGTAATAAACGAAAACTTTGTGATTCCAAAGGTGACTTAAGAGAAAGTTTAATATCGCGGAGTCTCGGTATAGATTCAAGAAACAAGTGTAAGTACGATGATTCCTTATATAAATCAGACGGTTTACATTCGCCAGTGGACATGGATGTGTTACGAGACCATCCGCATAATAGTGAGTGCTGCGTTGAAGTTAAACGAAGAATTTCAACAGACAGTATGAAAAGTAGTGAGAATGACGGGCCAGCAAGTAAAAGACGAAAACTATTAAATGTGCATGTGCCCAATGACAGTATACCAGTTTCTTACGATCGGGACTCTGATGGGAGCAGACCGGGGACTCCATTGTGCGACGAAAAACCTGAAATATCTCCTCTTGAACCACGTAAAATGAGAAGTAAAATGTGTGGTGGTCCAATTTCCTTGCCATTACCCCTCTTTGCTAGATCTATATCCCCAAAACTTAGTACAACAATAAAACCTCCACCTCCAATTAGTACAACTCCAATTGTCATTCCTCCAATTATTCCAATTGATGAACCTATTAAACCATCTGGAGAAATACAATCACCTATACCTACACCCCCTATATCTTCACCACCTACAACTATAACTATACCAACACCTACTATAAGAACAGAAAGAGTTTATTCATCAGATTCAGATAAATCACCATTAACATCTCCAAATAATACATCATTAGATGAAAGATTAAAAAGATTAGAAGAGAAATATACACAGTGGTGTGGATTAAGGCCTTTAGGGAATCCTGGAGCATTTGAAACACTAGCTAAATCAGATACAGACAGGTTCAGATTCAAACCTAAGATTCTGGACTTAGATCAACTGAGAAGCCAGCCCTCTGAAATTGTGAAATCGGTGCTATCCAGACCAAGTGTGTTTGACGAAGATTCAAAGAGGTTGGAGAATTTTGGAGAGAAGTACGAACCCAAAGAGTTTTCTTGGGGTGCAACTAAAGTGGCAAATACAGAACAACCTAAAATCACTAATGCTGTTATTACAAAATATCCTACACCACCAATCAACAGTTGTGTTGTAACAAATGCAATTGTAAAACAACCACCAAGTATAGCAGTACCAGTGAAAGTACAAACAAAACCACCAACAGTTGTAACATCTAATTGCATATCAACAGCAAGTAATTCACCTACATCATCAAATGAAACAACTCCAATTGCAACAGGATTACAATATCCATTTCCAACACATTCAACAACTCTTAGTACACAAACTATACCAACAACAACAACTTCAAAACAAACTATAACTCCAGTTGTTACAACAACATCTGTAACTATAACAACACAAAAACCACTTTCACCAACAAATACAATTACAACTACAACACATAGTAAACCATTGTCACCGAAAGTTAGTACTGCTTCAACTACTGTAACATCTTGCCATGCTTCAAGTATATCTACAAGTACACCTGTAACTTCAAATGCATTCATCCCTGTTTCAACGATCTCAAACACACCTCTACCTATTCTCAATACACATTCAAGAAGAGAAAGTACTGATAGTGCAAGTAGCAATGAAAGTAATGCCAGTAAGAAAATACAACAGAGAAGAGAAAGTACTACAAGTAACAGTAGTAGTACTTCACCTAAAGATCCAAGATTAACTCCAAAAACCACTCCTCCACCTCCTCCTTCTCCTATTGTTACTTCTATAAATAATACAAATACTAATACAACTACTACTGTAACTTTAGCTACAACAACAACTAAAGTATCTGTTATCACTTCATGTGGAAATATAATACCTAAGACATCAACAACAGTTTCAGCAGTTACAAGTACTAAAGTTACAACACAACCTACTCCTTCTCCTACAACTAAGAAAGAGGTTCCAATTATCACAGGAAAATCACCACAACAAAATAAAGTGGTTGAAACAAAAACAACTCACAGTACGCCTCCACTTCCGACTGTTCCTATTAAAGAAAGAAGGGAAAGTACAGATATGAAGGATTTAAAGACCATGATGAAAGTAGAAGTCAGATTAAAAGATTCAGGACCATTCATTAATGAAAATCATCCACCAAGAAGAGATTCTGAAACACCACCACCAACGTTATTACCTATTGGAATCAAAAGAAGGGTTAGTTCACAAGATAGCTCGGATAGTTCAACCAAGAAACTTAAGATACAATTACCTGATGTAGAAAATAAAGAAAAACAGAGGAAATCATCTAAATCTGAAAGGAGAGAATCAACTGACTTTTCTATCAAGATTAAAAGTAAAAGTGAAGAACGTTCATCGAGTCTTAGTGGTTCCAAACAACATCATCATCATCATAGAAGTACAAGTAGTAAAGAAGAAGATGGAAATGGAGAAGATAATGTAGAAGAAAGGCGGAAAAGTAAAGATGGGGAACATCACAGAAATAATAAAGAAAAATCATCCAGTCAGAAGAATAGATCAGATAGTTATGACAAGTCACAAAAACAAAATAAGAAATCAGATGATCACGATTCTGAAGATAGAAGTAAGAAAGGAGACAAATCAAAGAAGTCTGGAGAATCATCAGAAAAGAAGAGAAGAAAAAGCGCTGATAAAGCTATTACCAAGAAATCAAACAAACCAAGGAATCGATCAGATACTGATTCCGATAACAGTTCAGATGATTCTAAACCTCGCAAACATAAATCAATATTTGATGTTGTTTTAGAAGAACCAATGTATCTCTCAATGTATGATAAGGTGAAAGCCAGATCTACAAAGAATATGCAAAAGCAAGAGGAAGAAAAGAAACAAGAAAGACTGAAAGAGAAGTTCAACCAGTTTAAGCAATCCAGAGCTAAACGAGAAGAAAAGAAAAGATCTACATCTGTAGATGAAGAAATGGAAGGACAAGATCCAGATAGAAAATCTGCCAATTATTCAAAGAAGTCATCGAAATTGATTCTTTCAAGTAGTTCTGAAGATGACAAGAGACATAATTTCCATTCGGGAGATTCTGATTCTGAAGCTTCACCTAAAAGTACTTCTTCACAATGGAAATATAAAGATAAATCCAGAAGTAAAAATAAACAGTTCTCTAAAAAATCAAAGAAATCATCTCACATTACCTCAGATACATCAGATGGTGAGTCTGGAAGTCCAAGTAAACATCATACTTCAAGACTTCATACATCAGAAATATATTCAGATGATTCTGATATGGACAAATATACAAATAAACATATCTTAACTGATTCATCTGGTGATGAAATGAATGAACATTCCAAACTTCCATCAAGGCATTCATTACAACAAACAACAAGATCATTATTTGCATCAACTGATGATGAAGAAGCAGAACAACAACAACATCATAAGAAGCAACAGAGTATTCAGAAATTACATGAACAGAGTATCCAGAAACACCATGAGCAGAGTATTCAGAAACACCATGAGCAGAGTATTCAGAAACACCATGAACAGAGTATTCAGAAACACCATGAGCAGGCCATTCAGAAACACCATGAACAAACCATTCAGAAACACCATGAACAGAGTATTCAGAAACACCATGAGCAGAGTATTCAGAAACACCATGAACAGACCATTCAGAAACACCATGAACAGAGTATTCAGAAACACCATGAACAGAGTATTCAGAAACACCATGAACAGAGTATTCAGAAGCACCATGAACAGAGCATACCAAAACTCCACGAAGAAACAATCAAACCTATGGAAGAAGAACATAACACAACAAAACCATTTGTCAGTAAAAAGGAAAGAAAGAAGTCTGGTCACAACTCAACATCACCAACCATTCCATTACCTAATCAATCTTTATCACAATCTATATCTCAATCAATATATAAAACACCTCAATCAACACCTAAAGTTAAGAGGAAAACAAATGAAAAGAGAGATGAGAAAATGGAAGATATCTTTGGTCCAATCTCTGATGATTCTGATAGTGATAATGCTTCAAAGAAGAATGATCAAGGAAATTACTCTAGAAAACTTCATGTTTCAATGGTTTATGGATCAGATTCAGATAGTAATCTTAGAAACTTAGAAGAAACCATCTTAGAAGAAAAGACACCATCGAGAGGAAATTCAGTTGAAGGAAGTGGAAAAATAAGACATAGAAAGAAAGAGAAGAGAAATAAACAGAAGAAAGCAAAGAAATCAAAGGAGAATTCAAGAATTAAAGAAGAAATCAAGTTTATTCACAGTGAAGATGAACGATCCCTTTCACCTGAACTAAAAGCAAGTGGAAAAGCTTTAGAAATGAAATTGTTAGCTGGATTGAGTGAGTCTGCATTTTCCATCAAGGAAGAAACCCAAGATAGTGATTCAGATTTGGAGAATGTTAATTGTTTGAAAATCTCCAAAGATGTACTTAACCATGGGAAGAAATCTGATAGCAGAGAAAATAAGAATGTGTTGAAAGAGAAAGGAGACATCAAAAGTGAAAAATATCATGATCATAAAAAAGATATTGAACATCGAATTGAGAATTTGTTTAATGATGAAAATGAAGAGAATGAAGATGATGTGGTTGCTCTTATACCAACAACACCAGAAGAGAAGAAAATACCAACAACAACATTTACAGCATCACCTCCAACACCAATTGTTGAAAAGAAAAAGTTCCATGTTGATCACACATCACAAGAAAAAGCAGTAGAAAGTATATCAAATACAATGGCTAACATTCCACCAGAACCAATTCAAACAAAACCAACAGTAAGATCACCAGAGAAAACAGAAGAAATTCCACCAAAAGATGAAAAACCAAGAGTTATATCACAAGAAGAAACAGCAGATGCAGTTGCAGCTTTACTTGAAGCATTTAACACTGGTTCTGAACCATCATACCGTGAAGAACAAACTCCAACACAGTCACCAGTCATTGAAGAAAATTCAGAAGAGAATATTGAAAGATTAGAAGAAGAAGCACAAAAAGCAGTTGAAAGTATTGAGATGGTAACTGAACCGGATCAATCACCTACAAGTAAAGTATCACCTACTGAAACATCAACAACTATTCATCAGAATAAAGAAGAAGAAAGACATTCACCAAATCATTTGGATTATAATGATCTCAATAAACATCCAGATACACCCAAATCAGAACATGAATTACATATTGATGAAGATAGACAAGGAAGTGATGATGATGAATTATTTATGTCTAAAGATTCACCTCTACTTTCACCTATGACACTTATGAGTGAAAATGAAGAACCATCATTCATGAAAGCAGATATTCCAGATCCAACTATTTCAGAAACATCACCACGTAAGGAACAAATTAACTTACTTAAACCACCTCCTCATATCAATCAAGAAAAACCAATTGAAGTGCTTCCTCCTATTAAGAAACAACCAGAACTTAATTCTCCATTTAAAGAATCTATTATGCAATTTAAGGAATCACTTACTAACCCATTCAAAGAGGCCTTAGACACAACTTCACAAATTATTAAGAGAAAAGAATCTTCGCTCGAAATTATTCCTATTACAAAAACAGTTATACCAGTAACAAGTAGTATTCTTGTAGCTTCACAATCACAAGCTCCAGTTATTTCATCAGTTACAATGTCACATGTTGCTACTGTGAAACTTACAACATCACCTATTAAAATGATTTCTTCAATTAATCAAACAATTGTTCCTACAAGTGAGAAGTCTCCAGTTGTTATTCCTGAATTGAAAATGCAAACATCACCTACTCCTTCATGCACACTTAAAGAAGGTAGACTTATTATTAGAGAACCAATCAAAATAGCTTCTTTACCACTTCCAATTGATAAGGATGCTATACCAGATATTCCTAAATTATGGGCTGAGAAATGTAAAGAGTTAGCTGAAATAGGATTGAGAGAAAAACAAACTGAATTGAAGAAAGACAATATCATTACATCAAGATATATCAAACCAGCACCGCTCATTCCTATTCCAATTGAAAAGATGGAACCATTGTTTACACCAGATAGTAGTCCACAAGAAAGTTTACTACAAGATGATGCTGTTGCCAAAATACAAGAAGTTGTTGAAGGAGTAGATGATGAGAAGAGTAATGATGGAGAAGATAATATTCAACTTCATCAAATAACACCAGAAGATAATGAAGTAGAACAAACTATTAACTCTCCACAACAAACAGGAGATAAACACTCAGAAAAAGAAGAAGAAGATGAAGATAGAAACGACTGTGAGAATAATGATGTAGATTATAATGAACCACTTGCTACAAGAAGAAGTAGAAGAATTAAGAAGACTTCTAATGATCCACAAGATCCTAATACAAGAAATAGAAAAAGTGGAAGACAACCAAAGAAAACAACAACTCCAACTAATGAACAACCCAGAGGAAAAAGAGGAAGGAAGAAAAGATCAACTGATGAACCTGATGAACTTAATGATTCAAAAGGAAATAATGCAGCTGATGTTTATATATTTAGAGATTCTGATGAAGAAGATGGCGAAAAAGATAAATCTGGATCTTCAGAAGCAGGAGATAATGATAGAAGACCAAGAATTCTACTTACAATTAAAACAGGTTCAAATGCTAAAGTAGAAACAAAGGAAGATAATGCAAATGCAAGTGCAGAAGAAAGTGGTGGAAGTATAAAAGGTGATATTGATCTCCAGCCACTTACTGAAGCTAAAACACCTCCTACTCCAACACCAACAAGAAAATCAAGAAGATTACAAGAAAAAGATGGAAGAAGTAATGTAGATGATACCATTGAAGAAGTTGTAAGAGGAAATTTCAAACCAATCAATTCAACAGAAGATAATCCAGCACTTTCACCAAGAACAACAAGAAGAGCTCTAACAACAACAACTGTAGCAACAACATCAACAACTATTATATCAACAGTTGTTGTAAGTAGTACAAAAACAACACCTACGATAACTACAAGAGCAACAAGGAAGAAAGTAGATGCAACATTAAGCAGTGCCAGTGGAAGTGAAGATGATATTCAAAACAGACCAACAGTAATGAAAGTAGAACTTCCAAAAGCAGTGGCATCAAATACAACACCACTTACTGCAACTGTTATTAATATGAAAGGAAAATCTGAGAATGATGATACACCTGAAACAACACTTATTGATCCTGTAACTGGTTTATTAATTCCAATGAGAGAATGTGAAGAAGGACAGTACATTCCACTGGCTAAAGAAGCTGCAGCCGCTGCCGCTCTTGCCGCCGCTAATGCCGCAGCTCTGGTACAAACACCTGTACCACATGTACCAGTCTCTGTACCACTTTCAACACCAGCAGCTACAGTTGTTACACCAGTTGTGCCAAAACTTATACCACCTGTACCACAAGTTGTACCATCAGTAGCTCAAATTGTACCACCTGTACTACATGCTGTACCACATCAACCAGTACCGGTAACTTCAACACCATCTCTGGTTATAACAACTACTACAACTGTTGCTCCTATACCAGCTGTAACGAGTGTTGTTTCAGCAACTACATCACAAGTTGTGGCAACTGCACCTTCAAAGGTTATCATCACTTCGGCTATTCCTGTGGAAGCAAACAAGATTCTTGCTGCTGCTACTAAACCTCAGATGGAAATAAAGTAAGTCAATTTCAAGTTTTTTTAGTTATTATTAGATATTGTCTTTAAAGAAGTTAGAAAATGCATTGCTTTTATAAGTAAATGTCAAAGTTAACATACTGTATTCTTAAAGTTTTAATAAATTACAATATATTTTGGAGTCATTATTTTTACATTATTGAGAAATGCAAACTTGTTTAACATTAGTAGTTTACATATTTTGATTATTCAATAATTATGTTTTATAAATAACTTTTTATGGTTGTTTATGTTGATAAATACAATTACCAGTACGGCTATTTTTAGAACTACAATTACATGTAATTTGATTATAATGAATGAGCTTATTTAGAATTCTTGCTTACTAATTTGTTTAAATTTTGTTTAGGGCACCTTTACAACCTGTTAGTGTTGTATCTTCTGAACAACTGTTGAATACTTTTATGAAGACGACAAGGACTGGTATCAATTCAGTGCAAGTTACTGTACCTACAACTATTACATTTGATAAAGCCCATAAGGTAAGAAAAAAATGGTTTTGTATTTTCAGATAGTGTGGAGTAGGCTAACTTGAGCTCAGAAACCTTTCCAAAATATCAACATGCTGTACTTTGTAACAGATTTCAATTTTCTTTTTTACTTTGTTGAGTTTTTCTGCAGTTTTCAATTTTTCTTTTTCATTTTGGCAAATTTTTCTACTGATTTAATGTTTTTCTTTACATTGTCAAATTTTTCTACAGAGCATTGAAGAAATTTAGTATTTATTGGTTGCATCAAAATCAAGAACAAAACAAAATTTGTTGCAAAAAAATGCTATTGCTACGATGAAAATAATTATACTGACATACCTTACATAGAAAATAAATTAATAATGAGAAAAAATATTCATGCGTCTGGTAGGATTTGAAACCTTTTTTCTCATTATTAATTTATTTGCTGTGTAAGATATGTCAGTATAATTATTTTCATCGTATTTAATTCCCTTACTTGCTGCAATAATTGTTATTATGCTATTACTATTTTTTAAGATCTCGCAGTTCAATTCTAAGAAACTCTAACAATATTATAGTTAATAAAAATGCGCAAAAATTATTACAATTTGTGAAATTTTAAAGAGCTGAAATGACACCTGTGAACATCAATGATTTAACTCAAATTTCATTCCAGTTTTAGTTTTTTATTCATCTGAAATGAAAATCTCGAAAGAAAACTAATTGTATTTCTAACTATTTTTCTTCTCTTAGATTTTGGGAGGTCGAGTGGTTCAACCTGTTTCTCATACCTCTGTGATATCTACGTCATTACCAACATTCAAATTATCAAATATTCAACATTCACCTGAAAGTGTTGTTATTAGACAACCAACTAGAAAATCAGATCCACTTATTGGTGAAGCTATTAGATCAATGCCAAGCAGAGATGATCATATTACCATTCCAAAGAGAACAGAGGTAAGTCAAGTGACAAATCAGTGTTGGATGTATGATTTTCAAAACTCACAATTTTTTTTTTCATAATTACAGTATTTTAAACATTGATTTTATTGATTTTTACGTTACCTGTATCAAACAGCAAAGTTTTTTTTTTATCTGCAGTAAATGAGTTCTTCATTGAAATATTGTATGTATAATTAAGACAGATAATAATTACACACAATCACAATGCCTATATGGTCAAATCATTTGTACTTCTTTTTACTTTAAAAGTTCTTTAATTGAAATTTCAATAGTTACAGTAAAGTAAATACCATTTTCATTATTTCAATTGCATCATTATTTCATTAAGTACTTTGTAATAAGGAAACTACATTATTAGATAATTTGTAATAAAGAAACTGCATCATTAAATAATTTGTAATAAAGAAACCGCATCATTAAATAATTGGTAAAAAGGAAACTGCATCATTAATTAATCTGTAGTAAGGAAACTGCATCCTACAGTATATGGTAAATTGCATACTGTATTATTATGGTTATTATGTTATTAAATATTAGAAGCTGTGCAAAGGACTGTATTATAAATGAAATGTTTTAACTGACTACTTTACATTGGAAAAATAATTAAGAATGAGAAAAATTTGTCGGATTCAATAGCTCAGTTGGTAGAGCATGGTCCTGGATAGACCGAGGTCGTGG
>JAQIWE010000163.1:0-28890 GCA_034698565.1 Campodea plusiochaeta
ATGATATTTGTTTATGGTAATGTTCAAAATATAAGTCTTAAATAATTACTATCTGATTTACTTGTTCTAATAGCCAATATGTTTACTTGTTCTTAGTTTATACCCAACAAATCATATGGACGCAAATCATATTAATACATTAAGCTAGTAAAAATATAATAACGTTCCATAGAATTTCATCATCACGGAACAAACATTTTCAATAATATTTATAAATCATCGTTCTAATATTGACAATTGGTTAACGAATACTAATTTTAGTTAGCTATAAAAGTAGTTAAAAAAATTAAATATGAGTCAAAGTAAGCTTCAGATGTTAAAGCATTTATTTATTTATTGTTCAGATGAATTGTAAAGGCAATTTAATCCGAATTATTAAAATCCTTTCCCATTTTCTTCATACGAGAAGAAACAGAGAAAAAGAAAAGAGCCATTTTCGAATTCCAACCCGGAAATCTCACCCGTTTAGGACTTCCATAATACACAAAAAATCCTGATATACTACTTCCGCTCCTTTTCATTGCTTCAACACCATGCGATACCAGATACCATCGCTCTTAGCTATTTCTCCATGTTGAAAAGTAATGCCAACATAACAGAGAGATTTATTTCACTGAAATGAAAATAAAGGAGTAAAGTTTAGATGTTTTGAATGCTGGTATGTAGAAAGAGGATAGTTTAATATTGCTCATTTCTCTATAGATTCATGCAGGTGGCTTCTCACAGAATTTGAAATAGCAGGTGAGGTACACTGGAGGTAACTTAAAACCAGTAAATGTTCTGTAGAAAACATGATATCGCTTGTTTATAATATGAGCTTTGATATTTGAAGGGAATGGAGCTTTGTGTTGGCAACATAATTTCTTATTACACGAGCATATTTCGTGCAAATTAAATCTTCCTTATTGATATTTTTCTACGAATGTTTTATTTAGCAGCGATCTTAGTGTACCTGCTGGTGATGACTTTGTGGGTCAAAACTCCGGTCGTGCACTCTTCCTATCCTTATCAATCTTTCCCATAATAGGTGAAGGCAGGCCCCTGTTTGTTGCATAAGGTACTAAACCACCTGACTGTTGGAACCAACACTCCTCTAATATTCAGTATAATATTATAACCTTTGATATATTTTAATAATATTGTCAGAATTTATAAAATTTCCTTTCAAATTAAATTATTTTTATCCTCACAGTTCCAGACTTCAGTTTTATTTTTATTTTTGACAGAATTCTAAAGTTCTATTTATGGCAATACTTATTTCAATCTTTCATTTCTGATTCATTTTTGTTTGATACCGAAATGAAAGAAACAATATACATAAATATTGAACACTGTTAAATGTATGTTATCTGTTTGAACCTTTTAATGTGAGAAATTGATATTCAGTACTTCATTATCTCATTATAACATAAATGTAAGGCAGTAGAAAAATCCTTGTTTTAAAATATTAAGGTAATCTTCTTGATACTCTTATTAATTAACTCTATCTTTCAAAAATCTTTTTAAGAGCTTTTAAAAAATGTTGCTGCTTTCTGTGCAGTAGAAGTGAAATAATGAATAATCTCCTCATGTTAAAATATTAAATCAGACCAGTCCCCATCTCATTAATATTCTATTTGATGACTAGATACTGCTATATATAATTAGGAAGAAGTCATTCTAATTATTCATTAGGTTAATCAGTTGATATTTTTAGAATCCTGGATTCGAAAAGAAAAAAATTATTTGACCTCATTCAGTTTATATACCGGTAAGTTGAAGCAGAACTCATGGAAGTACAATGACAACAATACAACGATCTTCCGAATTTGAGTTAGTTGAAGTCAATCGTTCTTAGCATTCCAGCAGCCTATACAGGTATCCAATTGGAGCTCGGGGCTTCCAGTAATCAATGTGAGATTGCGACGCACCGAAGCGTCCGATCACTTTTCTTCCCTTTATTACATTCTTAAGAGCTTTAATGGTAACTTAGAGAAGAAAACAGATTATGTTCGTTGGTTAAACACAGAGACCGACATTGCGGTGAACAACTTGAGATTTCAGACAACTTCCTTTCTCTCTTTACTTTTCACTCTCAAAGGATCGAAAGTAGGAGGTGAAAAGATAGAAGATCAGCACTTTCAAGTGGTCATACAGGGTTAAACTATCTTTTGATCAGGTCTAAGTTTAGCCTTTTCATTCTATCTCTTTATTTGTATGAAAGTGCTGGATGAATTTTATAATTATAATTTAGTGTGACTTCGTGTATGATAAAAAGTAGCAAAAATTGCCTCTTGTATTGTTTTCAAATTGAACAAAAAATGTTATTATTATATAAATTATGAAATGATGAACCGACCACGATGCATTAGAAAAAATAATTAAGAACAAGAAAGTTTTTTTACTTCAGTGGGACTCGAACCCACGACCTTGGTCTATCCAGAAACATGCTTTACCATATGAACTATTTAGAGACCGTTACGTTTTTCTCATTTTTAAGTAAATATAATACTTACGCGTGAAATAGGAGCAATTAAATTGAACATACTAAATGTCACTGAACTATATATTCCTCTAAACAACGTTGACATGTTGTGAGTGAGTTTCAATCTTATTCTCTCATAAAACATATGCTGCAAACTGAACTCACTTGCACCGGTTCTGTTTCACTCTCGCGTTCCTTCGTCTCTTTGAAACGATGATAAAAATCCATTGATTTAAGGATGAGGGATAAAACAGTGTGTTTTTGAGATATACAGTAGGTTGCTTGATGCAATGCCGCAATACTAAGGAAAGAGAGTGGTTAGATAATCATTTCACTACTCATGTTTATTGAAAGTATAAATAGAAGTTTGATGGGGAAATGGTAGCCTATATAGACTGTTTATTTCACAGTCAGAATTATTATGAAAGTTGAACTTCAGCAGCAAAAGGCCTATATGCACTCGCTGGTTACATATATAGTGGAATTTGATATCCGATGAGTATGAAAAAGGAAATTTGCGTAATATCGAAAAAATTATTGTCGCGTTGGTAATTACTAATGTATCAGGAATTATAAAATTACATTATAAATAATGATAACATCAATGAAAATTTGTGAAATGCACATTTACTTCAGTATACAATGAGAGAATATAATGTAACATTTACGTAAGTGGAAATAGTTAAAAAAAATCATGATATTGTTACTAAAAATAATAATATATTAAACTATTGGTAATGAATGTGAATAACTGCCATTGGGTAACTAACAGTATCAGTAACTAAGCGAGACCGTAATACAAGCCAAGCAGTAAAATAATGAGCTATGTTTCTAACTTTAAATGTAAGTGGATTTCAAAAATATTCCTTCGTGCTGTTCAACATTAATAAATTGTACATAAATATACTTACATTAATATAAATAACATAATAACTTACAAAAGGCATAATAACATACATTAACATAAATAACCTTCTTATGTCAAACTTGAATGAGAAAGAGCCACTATTGATAATAGAATACGTTATACAGCATTTGATACTTCCGATAGATTTAGAACTTCAATCTAACGTTTAAATGCATGGGACAGAATTTACATCAAAGTTTAATTTCCCATTTCTACACATAATAATATATTTATTTCCCTTTCCAAGAATCCAATACACGAATCTTGTATAGGAAACAACTGACTTTTTTCCACGAAAAAGAAAACCTCCTGTCAGATCTAATTGATCCGTTTTAATATTGACAAGAATCCCTTTCCTGACCAGTTCTATTCTACAACCCATTCTCCCCCGACCATCCCCCATCAATTCCCATAGAGTTGTCATGATACACAGATTTTGGGACAGTTTAAATTTCGAATGGTTCTTCACTACTGCTGTTATTATTATTTTACACAGAATATTTATGTTATTCTATGGCTCCTTGGATTCCTCAAGCTTTATTAACATGAAAACCTTGAAATATTTACAAGAACTCCAGACAACTATTAATAGTTGACTGAATAAGAAATGAGACTAAATAATATTACTAACCCCATTTCAAAGCTTTAAATGCGATAGGGCCGCCCAAGAAGAGTTATTGTCCAAGGACACTGGTCAGGGTAGTTTTTGTGCCCTAGGATAGGGAAATGTATTAATAATGCTACCCTGCAGGTCTCTAATACACACTAGTACAGTATATTCTCACTGTTTTACATGTACATAGGAGGACACATGTCATGTTGAATTTATATATTAACGAATCAAATAGCTCATACTCTTTCCCAGCAACGAGAAAACGCTTATAAAAGATTTAAATTAAATTATTAGAAGCTTGCAAAGGAATATATACAGTATATTAAAATATCATTTATTTTTCCAATGCATACGTACTGTAGTAGTCAGCAGTTAAAAACATTTCATTTATAGTTTATGTAAGAGTTTTATTTTCAATATAATAAGTATTTACCCGCCATACATGCATATACTATACTTCTAATTCTATACATAAATATAATAAATAAAATATAATATTAAGAACTCTGACAAGCCTACAAAATTCCGTCATTTGGAAATCTCAACCCCCTTGTTCCATCCCCATCTCTTTCAGAGACAAGTAATAATGAAAATGTCCATCAATATGCATAAAAAGAAGATTCAAAAGGTCTAGTACAGTAGAAAGGTATACTTGTTACTGCAGAATGTAAAGTGCATTTCATATTAGGTGTACTCTCACCGTATATTTTTGTAATGTACACGCATCCGTACCAAGTAAATTGGTTCGTAGAAAGTGATGGTTTTGGTTATTTGCGTATTTTATTTGTTTTGTCATAATCTAGCTGTTCAATGAGAATATTGTAATTTTTCTCGGGTCAATGTCACTGCATTGTTTTATAAAATCTTCAGAAGTTTATTGGATTTTTGCGAGCAATCATTTCTTTAGCTATACTTCTGATTATCTTTAGCAGTTACTAACACGGAAAGGATGCTATAAATTACAGCAAATTTCAATATTTTTTTTTTTTTTTTTTTTTTTTTTTTAGTAGAACGTATCAAGAATAGAAGGTGTTACTAAATTGATCATCATTAATGCATTAGCAAAAAATACTATTAATTCAAAGGAAATTTAGGCAACAAATCTTAACAATATTAATTGAAACATCAAAGGTTTTTATATTAGGAATGTGCATATATTTATAGCCGAAACACATGCAATGAACAATAGGCATCACACTCTTAATAAAAGTTGTCTGTCCAGCTACTATACCGATATGTAAGGAAAGATAGAAAAGTGGTGAAAACTATAATTTTCCTTATCGTACATGAACAAAAACCCATCTATTTTGTATTATACTAGTGTCCATTAATTTTGTGAGAATACAGAGAAAACCTCTGTGTTATGTAAAAATATCACCGGAGAAATGTTATTGATATAATATATTGACGATAAAAAATTTCTTGATTTTGACATTGTCATTTGATTTATGCTGTATATAGAATAGTTACATTGATATTGTACAGGTCAATTAATGCTACATCAAGAATACTACAGCAAGAATATTTTACTGGTGTTATAAAACGCTTTTTAAAAAATCACTTTTACCTGAACCTATTTCATTACACCTACTAATAGTAAGTACAATTCTAACTTGTACGTATTTACAATGGACGTGAAAAGGCTATGCCTGCTGTTTTGTGAATCATAGATTAGCTGATAAAAAGTAGTTAAATTTGCTCTATTATTTTTATCTTTTTTCAACATAAAAGGTTTAGCTTATCCCTAACTTTCCATTTTTTTCATAAAACTTCTTTTTTAACTTGAGATCACAGTTACATAATTTTGAAGCAGAAAACAAAATACCTGTTTGATGAAAATATTTTCATTATAAAGCTTCATTATTATAATATGTACACGAGTTCAAAAACAATAGTCAAATACCACACAATTTGAAATCACAATTAATTTACCTTCCACTAACTCAGTAAAATCGTTCGAATCCAAGAAAAATTATATGATAAAGAAAATCGATCCATCTGATTCGACTTGAATTCAAAGTCTTATATTCCCCTTTCTTGGAATTCGACTATTCCGAAATTGGAATCCTCTAGAACACTAGCTCTAGCATATCAGTTTCAGATCACAGGTTCAAGACAGAAGTTAAAAATAAGAGACGGGAGAAATAAAATGCAGTAAGGAACAGAAATCGTTCCAAAAAGCGAAGAAGTAAAATGGGTCCGTCAGAAACTCGATGTTTATCAGCGCGTTTCGCCTTTTGACATGCAAATTAAGGTTTGTCGTGAAGAAAGAAAGAGAAAAAAATGAGCCAATGGGAAATCAGGGAACATAGCAATCTCAATTCTTTTTAAGAAAAACATGGTGGAGATTTTCACGTCTGAGAAAATTCCATAAAAGAGATGTTTAAATGCGCAATTTTACTTATTAGATTAAAGTGTTGAATGTGGGCCATTTGACATTCATGTTTTGAAGCGTGTGTTGGTGAAATAGAAGAAGAGGTGTTAACGGGAATGTGGATAAATAAGTTACCAGATGCAGAGTGATGTACAGTATGCTTAGTATAAAGAGCATATTCAATGCACTATTGCACTCTCACTTGATGAGAATATATCTTAGCAGTAATGAAAAACAAGAAAACTGGGTAAGGTAATTCTAGAATAAAATAATTTGTATGCAGATAAGTCTTTTTTTAATAATAAGGGACATACAAAACTTTGATATAGGCATTTCTGATAAATACGGTGTCAATGTTGTCGCTTTATGTTGAAGAATTGTGTACTGCGATTGTGGGATACTTCCACATATTTAGCCTCATTGTACATGAAAGTGACAACCTTCTTTGAGTAGTTACCTTATTTTTTTAATTTAAAGATACTTAAAGGGTTACCTGCAGCTAAATTGACTTTTCTGATATTATAACAAAATATTAGTCTTCATTAAAATAACTCATATTATTTTCCTTACCTCCCAAAAATTACCGGTTGTGGAGATATTCACCTTAGAAAATGCAAGAAAATAAGCTGTAAGGTAGCAGAGCAAGCGTGGCTCAAAATAAGACAACTGCTTATATATGAATAACATGATTAATTTGCATTATTTTTAAGTCAGTTTTGCTACTACTTAATAGATATGTCGTGTTCTGATGTGTTTTTCGTATTTTCGCAAGGCAACGAAATTAAGCAGGTCGATTTGTGCTACCTTGTGTAAAATCTATCGACTATATAAACATAAATATCTCTTGATCCGTTGAGTCAAAAAATGTCAAACTTTTTGTAAAAATTCTTTAATAATATCAGGTACAAGAAAATCACAGAAAACCGGTAATTCATTATCTGCAGGTAACCCTTTAACACCTTTAGATCATGCATGTACCTGTCCTAGTATAATTTCTAGAGCATAAAATTTAATATTTTATTATGGTACATCAAGTATAGTTAAAGTGTGGATGTGCACTATTCTTAATTTATTATTTATAGTAAAGTTGTATAAGCAATGTCGAATCGGATACAATCACATGTCATTTGGTAAAGTGATTTTGTTCTAAAAATGAGGAAAAAATGTGCGTAAGTCTTTGTAAAAACTTTGAATTGTCAACATAAAATGATCAACTTGATCTATACAGCAACATGTTTGTTTAACTGTACAGTATGTATTTACTTATGTAGAAGTACAGTATGTACTGTGCTTACTGATATAGAAACATTTTTCGCTGTAATGTTGATGCATATTATATAGACTACCTCTACTTATTAGAAAAAAAAATGGTCTACAAATAGTACTTTGTCTCCAACCAAATGGCGGTTTTAGGATTTTCGTAAGAGAGGAGCCCCAAACTATAAGAAAGATGAAATTGCTACTTTTTTATGAAACAAACTGTAATATTTCGATCACTTTTAAGAATATGCTGAAATATAACTGAAAATTGACATAATTTTAAGGAAATTTATACAGATTTCTGATGATTTTCAACTGTTTTTAGTTACTTTTTTTCTAAATTTTGTGTTATTTTTTGAAAGTGAAGTCCTAGGGGGAGGGCTCCCCGTCCCCCCCTCTAAAACCACCCCTTTTCTCCAACATACTGTAATTGTATATGCATTGAAAGGCAACATAAACCTCTGGTAGTCTATTGCGCATTATATTCTGAAATCTTCCAGACATTTTTTTAATTTATTGAAAATTTCATATATACCACTATTACCATAGTATACAGAGTACAGTAAATATATATATATAATAAAAAATCTGTACAGTAATATATATATATAATAAAAGTGTTCTTTAGAAAAATCATGATGTAGCCTAATTTGTGAATAACAGGTTCAACAGTACCAGAATGTCTATATTAATTATTTTTTTTTTTCAGAAAGAACTGCTCATGTGTATTGTATTATTATTAGAGAAAGTACAAGCTACTAGTGTATGTTAATTACTGAGAATTTTAAGACTAACGATATCAGGGAAACGAAACTGATATCATTATTTTAATGACAACATTCAATCTCTTTGTTAATCAAAATATTTAAAAAGTTTCAAATGACAGACAACAAATTCATACATTAACTTTCATACATTGTACTACGAAAAACACCCCAAATGCCCAAAACCATTAATCATGTACAAACTCTCTTCACAAACTCCTAGTATTCTAATACAAATTCTTTTTTCGAACAATTCTCCATTTTCTTCAACAAAAGTAACAACTTGCGTTTCTCTTTTCATAATTACTCAACTCTAGTGTATTTTTGAGGCCCTAATACTCTTTGCCACCTTTTTTTTTTCTAAAAAGTGCTCGTATTTGTCAGCATAAACTTCTGCAATTCAACTTTTTCAGGAATAATAATTTCAACCAGTAGGAGAAAGTTTTTTTTTTCTGCACCCAACAGTTAGGAAGGAAAGAAAGAATATATGGAACGAACGATCGTGGTTTAAATCAGGAATATCCAAATCTCATTTTTACATGAGGTTTGGACAGGTGGTTATAGAATACTTATATTTCCGGAATTTAACAATCAAAGGATTATTTTCTTTCACTGCTATAAATTGTAAAAGGTAAAAACGAAATATGTAAGTTACATTTATGCTAGATGATCAATATTTTATATTGCATGATTTGGACATGTGATAACCAATGTCTATACACTCTGAATTATTTCCTAAAGGAAGTATTTTTGTTTGTGGGCATCAGATGTACTAAACCATCACATAACTGTGACTTCTGTTATGATATTTATAGTATAATATAACACTGATACTCGTACTTTTGAGTTTAAATAAATATTGAGAAACTTGTCTTTCTATCTTCAGAATTTATATGTTTTTGTTATGTTATGAGGTAAACTAGAAGGAAATAAAAATGTTTATTTGACGTAGAAGAACTGTGCTAACTCTGTATACCTAAAATACTGCGTGGATTAGAATCTTATTCAAATTAATATACATTTAAAACTTTTCTCCTTCTACAAAATATTTTTCTTTCCATCATTTCATTATTAATAGCGTGTTATTTTTCATGTGTAAAATAGCCATGCATCCAAGGAAACTGCAACTTTTCTTTTATTTATGTACGCTGGTTTTATAAAAGTGAAAATATTTTAGGAACTGCGATAAATACATACAGTTATACTGCTGGACAAATAGAAAATAATTTATGCATATCTGGAAGTAACAATACAATTAACATGCCTTACCAGAGAGAAAAAAAAGAAGTGAGGAAAGGCATTTTTTAAAATCATAAATGAAAATTTATTAAAGTAAAATTTTTGCAAGAACTGAACTATATTGCGTATTCTAATTTTGTATACAAAGAAATAACTTGTCAGATTTAATTATGATCATTCAAGGTCACTAATCTGAACCCCTGTCAAATTAACGGGTTTTTTTTTTAAGTTCTCTGCCAGTCAAAAGTGTAAATAAGATAAATCAGATGACATTTGACTAAATCACTATAACACACTATAGACCCCAACGCCCTTTCGATTCCCTTTATCTATAACATTCCCTGTTACTCTTTCAAGTTTTATACAGGGATGGCCAAATGTCACTCATGACTATTCTAGCAGGATTTTCTTGTTATATTATTATGAACTTCTAATATTATTATGAACATACCATATAATAGTACATCAAGTTCTCAATTAATGACTATACTTATTATTTTTAACGATTGTCATTCGAATATATTGTCATATGTTACGAGTGTCATAAATTATGTTACGAGAAAATATGATTGCCCGCTTTCTTAGTAAATTTATTTTATATAGTTACTTTGGAGCACCATTATTCATTCGTTTTTTTTTTTCGGTAGCTCACACAAACTTTCCCGTAATATATTTGCAAAATTAAATACTTAGACTACACGCTGTATTACACAATCTGAGATACTTAAAGCTAAATTATTTGTAGATGCGCAATACACCAGTGTCGCAATTTCTACAACATTTATCTGTGAATATTTGCAGTAATGACTATTAAAGATTTTTAAGATTATTTTAATTTTTGGTAATTCCATGTCAAAGGCTAGGTCTACTTTTTAATAGTAGATAAGAGAAGTTAGTTAAAATTATTGAGTAATTTAAGTTTAATATACACAGGTGAGTGCAAAATAGTTGTTCAGAAATAATTTATCAAATAGCTGTATAGCTCCCACACGCTATATGAAATTATTCTACAGTATTATTTGTCAAAACATATCTTGCAATATTGGGGAAAATATGCCAAATGGGAAAAGCAATAAATTTGAGAAAATAAGTATACTCTGTCATAAGTCTCCATAGGAAAAAAAACAGAACATTATAGAAAAAGTAGAAAAATTATAGAAAAAATAGAAAAAAATTAGAAAATTACAGAAAATAGATAGAATTACAGAAAAAAATAGAAAAAAATTACAGAAAAAATAGGAAAAAAAAAACAGAACATAATCCATAATTTTGAAGATGAATCATTATCAAGAAAAGCCACTGAATCTCCGGAAATATACCAGAACATTGTGTAAGTATCAGTCTCTGAATTCGTTAATTGTGCCAGTTTTAATAAAAAAATACTAATACCTTTCGATGAGGTGTAATAATCCCCATATTGTTCACCCCTGCTTCCCAGCATGAAAGAAAAGAAAGGAAACACTATGCAAAAAATGAAAGGAGTTGCTAATTTAGTCGTTCTTCTACGAAGCCGATAAATTTTCTTTCAGTCGACAAAGCATGGTGATGCCCTGGCTACTTTTAAAATCAATATTACTTTGAGTTTGCCTTTTGCTAGGGGTCGTAGATTGAAAATATGCTCTGTTGGGTTCACGATAAGCATAGTGAAAAGGTTGTAAATCACAGCAGAATTTATTGGATTAATTTATTGCCGTGTTTCATGTTTTTAGGTAGTCAAATTGGTCTTACAAAGAGAGGGGGAGTTTTGTTATTATGCTGTTTTGATGCAATGATGATCTCATTTTACTTTGTTCAAAGTAGAAAATTTTCAATTACAGCTCAGTAGTAATAATAATTTACAAACATCCAGGCACCTTTCTGCTTTTGCTGCAGAATTCAATGGAGTTGTAAAAAGAATCCATTCATGATTTACCTATGTGATCATCTGTAGCAAATTGACACACATAATAAATTAGTTACAGCTAAAGTGAAGATTTTCCAAAAACAGCCCTCAAAGTCAAAGTGTCAGACAATAAAGATTTTCTGATAATAAATTCATAGTATTTCATACATTTATTAATATTTGGCACACATTTATTAATATTTGACACACCTTTTACAGGGATAGTGATATTGATTAAAGTGGCTTTATATCAAACTAAGAGTATATAACATTGAACAGTCAAATTGTTGTTAATAAAATAATACTCCTGGTACCTATAAACAGCAGAACTGCTTTCACTTGCCCAGAAAAAAGCGTATAATACTAGTGTGTTTCAAAAAATAAGTTTCACCCAGCCACAATAATTGAACGACAAGTAAGTTCCCAGTCCTTCCCGTTCCAATCATACATTATTTAGCTTTCGTCGATGCTATTCCTCCATGTTTTAACATGATATTGTACAAGTTGAGAACTGTTTTATTTTAGGCCCACTACCTATTTTGACCTGTTTCACAGAATACATGGGGTAAATGGGGTTACCCTTGATCATCAAGGAGGTTCCCACCGTGGGAGATACAATAGCATCACTGCACACTTGATTAAATAACTCTGCTCGAACTTTCATAAAAAAAACTTTTGTGATAAAGAAATATTGAAAAAATATATAATTATTTAGTTCTTTTTTACACTTATCAGAGTTCAAGGAACCTGAACGGTACTGTAAGTGGTTGGTGTGGTATACCTGCCCACCTATATCTTAAGAATATGAATGTTTCAATAAACATGGCTTGGAGCACCTCGAACACTACTGTGTAAAATTATTGTACACATGACTGTTTGTAGAATAAATTGCATTAAGAAGACTTAATTCATGTAATTGAAAATAAAAATATCGAGGATTCTCAGAAATATAAGATTTAAAAAAGAAAAACACGAAAATATTTTCCTTATAGTTTATTTCATTGGGGGTCAAAAAAGTCAACAATGTTGTAGTGCAAACTCTAACCAGTAGACAGCTCCACTGTCTATTTACTTTTAGGAAAGAGCAGAAGAAAGTTTTCTAAGTTTACCAAAGGAGAAAAATCAGTGTTGTGTAAGGAGAAATTGATGTTTACTCAGAGATAGAAGCGAATATCAGAGGTAAAGATGTCCCTATTCTATAAAAGACAGAAGGGACTCCGGAGATGAAAGTTTTCCAACAACTATTAAATATTACTTAGAGTTCTCGTGGCTAGAGAGAGACTTTTTGTAATAGTATAGCTGCACTCGTATAGTTGAAAGTATAGTTTGAGTTTCATGTAGTGCTAATGTTTGTCGAGTGATAAGTTCTATTAAAAGAGAAGTGGATTTCGTAAAACTTCCATTCTTACGTGTCTATCAATAAATGATGACTTGATGTCAACATGTTCTACAATTTAGTGGTGATATGTTTTAATGAGAGAATGGGTTTTCCATTTACAGAATTTACACAAGTTTTCGTTCTATGCAAATAAGGAAATTAATTACAATTTTATTATAATTTAAATAGAAGTACTGTATTTACTTAACTAAATAATTTCACATGATCTTTTTTGGTTAGTATTTCATTGCTGATTTAAGCAATGCAACTCGGAACTGTGTAGCATGAAGAAACAATTTGCAATAAATAAAGAAGAAATTCTTATCATTTTAAATTTTGTGATATCCAAGATTAATATTGGCCTATGTGTGAAATTGTTTCCAAACAAAAACAGAATATTAAGTTGTGGGTAATTTATTACAGTAGATTAAATGCTAATAACAAATCACGAATTTGATGCAATAAAGTAAGTTACTTACTCCGGATCAGCAAGTTGTTATCCAATTTATCTTGACTTCATCGCCACCAGAGTTAGTGAATATATCTCAGTCAGATAATAAAAATGTTTTTCTTGTTGAATACAACGTCATTGCTAAATTATTTACATGAAAATATATATCAATTATAAAAATAGTTTGGCAATGGGTTTGCATTAAACTCGAAATTCACACACAAAAAAAACTGTTTCAGATAAGAACCATTACAACCTGACTACTAGAAACTCTCAGTCAACAGCTAGATTTCCACACCATATTTCGATTTAGTCAGTGTTGAACATTTATCATTTGCGAGTTCGTAGCCTACGATATTGGAACTGAATATTTAATTTTTCGAAGTCTTTGAGTTAAAAAGTATTAGTTATATTCCTATAGTCAAAACCTGAAAGTTATTTTAAAATTAGCAATTATTTCTTCAATTTTAACTTTTGTACTAGCCAATATACTACTTTTCAATCCATATATGTGATATCTCAGAAGTATGACTACTCACTGCTGTGAATTTTCCTTTTTCGTTTTCACAAAAAGAAAGAAAAATGAGAGCAAAATCTTATTAAATATTCAAAAATTGGTAATGTTTCACATAAAGATGAAAATTCTTTTTAGTTTGAAAAAAGGTTCCTTTGACTCCAACAAATGAAATATTAAAAATGAAAATTGAATCGTTTATAGAATAAAAATGTGTAATTAAGTGACTTTTGACAGTTCGCCTGAGGTTACAGTATTACATGTTTTTCTACAGAATCGTAATAACCCGATTAGGAATAACAAAGCGGAAAGGGAATGAAAATACATACATTTTTTGCTACAAATTCAAATAATAATATAACCTTCTCATTAGAATATTGAAAAACCATTATTATTATAACAAGGAACTGTCTAATATCAAGAAAAGAGATTGGAAAAGAAGACTAGAAATTGAAAAAGTGAATGTTCTTTGTAATTTGCAATACCCGATTCCATTTACGTATTATAATATAGATTTTCATTATGGGGAATTTTAAATTGGGACAAATATAAACTATATTAAATATACGGTATAATACATAATTGTTTTTTGTTTGCATGTAAGTATCTCCCTGATGATGGAGTGCCACGCACTTTGAAACTAGCTGGAGAAATACACTGATTATAAAACAGAAAAGAGGCTTTTCATTATCTTCAATTATATTAATTGTCTTATTTGGCGTTCAACATTTATTTCAAAATTGCAATAGCAATATATTGAAAAGACGTAGAAATCATTTACTGTATAGTTTTCAGTGTTTTAGATGTGTTTACTGTAGAAAGAGAGGTCAATTTTATAATATTTGTCATTTCATTGAAACTATAAATTTTCTTAAAAGTATATCTGTGTTATATTCTTTCATATATTTTGCCCTCTATTCTGGTAAATTTCCAAATTTGCATTCAATTGTGAGCGTATACTGTATAAGTAACTCTCAATATCTATCGCATGACATAAAAAAAGAAAAAAATATCGATATCATATTTGAACCCTTCTATTATTGGAAGTAAAGCATCGAACCTCATTGGTCGTTCGACCATATTTCCCAAAATCCCTATACACACGAGGAAAACATCGTCGACATATAGTATAACCTCTTTCTCATTATTTGAGTCATTAGTAGCATACAATAGATAGCCCAACAGTGTACCATCTTGTGTAAAAGAGAGCCCAGGATAGATAAAACAAGGGGAATCATCTCCAGGCTTGCTCATTACCCTCTTTTCCATCATTCCGCCATTTTATTACCTTCATAAAACCACAGTTGAGTTGGTTGCAAGGACTTTGAGTTGATGTTGTTGATTTAGGGTAGTAGTGTTTCAATTTCGGATTGGACTGCAATTTGGTTGTCATAGTGCGTCACTGCAGAGACAGTTTCGGATATAAGTAGCCAATCAAAATGCAGGACTGTCTGAAGGAGTTATTATAGAGAGTTGGAGAGTATACTTGGAGTAGATTTTTTTGTTTATACATTGCAATTTCAATCATAATCATATCAGGGAATTTTTTTTTATCTCATTCCAGATATTTGTACAATATATCACTTTCCAATAAATTATAATTTTACTTTATTATAAACTTTTACTTTATTATAGCAGTATAAAATATTCCCAACAATTAACTTACAGTAGTTCTAGTAGAAGACTGTGTTCATGAATTTTTGTAAAACAATTCACTTAATTAATATTATATTCTTTTCTGGTCAATGACTACCATTCGGATTGATACCTGTCTGCAAAAAATAATTGCTATCACAATGATGTGGAAAATTGTTTCCAGGAAATGTAGTAAAATCATTTGTTTTTAGATTAACAGGTAAATGATTAAATAATACAACTTTGCAAATGTTGCTAACAATGAATGTGGAACATTACATCATTTTGGTGAAATTGTAATAATCGGAGGTCCGAGCATAAAATGTTTTCCAGCAGAACCAATAACGAATAGCACATCACAATCTCTGATTGTTAAATTTTGTGGTTTACGTTCTGATTATTACATTTTTTTCAAAGCTGATGAGATCATCCTTCTTTGAAATGTACCCAGATTCAATTGACATTGTTCACAGATTATTCCATTTGTTAAGTTAGACGTCTGATATGAGGTTTTCTATTTCGAGACATGGTTGGGATTTAATTGAAATACTCGATTCTCAGTCAAAATTTATTTTCCATATCTTAAAAACAAACTGTAGAAATTTATGAGTGTTTACTTAGGGCGTATAATATATACATTGAAACTACAATGATTATTTTATCTCTAACAAAACAATGAGTTTCCTTCTCTGAAAACAAAAGTGAGAAACAATCTAAGCCATATTTAAGTACTCGACGTCCATCAACCCCAGAAAAAAGCTGCTTTCCTTTAAATTCCAACTACACCTCCCCTGCCTTTTCCCCCACACAAAACCCACAAACAAAAAACCTCAACAATATTCATTTTCATTTGTTTCTTACTAAAAGCAGACCATGTAACTTTCAGCAGCAGCAACAAAAAAGGTACCTAGAGGGCATCATCTCTGCTACTTTTTTGTATGTGCGGTTTTTGACGCACATATCATATCATTTGCGTCGTGTGACGTTTTCGGTGGGTGTTTTGGGGGGATGGGTGAGGGAGCGGATCTCCCGCATTGCCAGAGGGTATATGATACATGTACAGCATGGTGCATATTGTATTGATAATCGTGCATTTTGTACAAATACTGTGTATTATATGGTTAGGATGTTCAGTTGAGTTTTTGCTGTGTTGGTAATTGTGTGGTTTTGTAAAATGTCCTAAGGTATACATGGAAGCAACGTTTGAATTTTTGCTCAAAAGGTTTTATGTAAATATATCTTTTGTCGTTCTGGTTGCTGTACATGGTTTAATAAAATATTGGGTATTTCAAGGAAAATAATAAAAATCTCTGGCATTATTTGTTACAGTTGTTTGCTACAGTAGTTCACTTGCTGTTAAACTTACGAATTCAGTGCTGGTAATAATAACCCCTATTATGAGTAGTATTCCTAATACGCAGATGTGACCTATTTCACTTACATTCATTTTTGCCAAATCTAGTATTTCAGATTTAAGCCTATGCCATTTTGCGAGAAATGTTGAAGCAACAGTTATTTCAGTTTGCTCTATTAACGATGTTTTTATCAGATTTATTAAATTATTATCAAAATTGATCTAAACTTTCTTATGTCCATAAAATGCTGTAAATTATTTCTGAATAGAGTAGTGAAGTACTACTCACAACTCTATTTTCGTCTTGCAACACTGGTAAGACGACGATTGCCCTCACTCCAACTTCCAACAAAGCTCTTCCTTCCACTCTGTAAGAAAGAACTCTAAACTCCATAAGGAACTTCCGACCCATACTGTAAACTTTGACCTCATCGACCAATTTTCCCCGACATAATCGTCTCCCAAAAGAATTGCAGCAAGCACTGATGTTTGACCTAAGTCAACCGGAAAAATCACAACGTGCCAACCTTCCCCACCCTCTCAAATCCCTCCTTCTTTACTCCTACCACAACACAGACCGCCATATTGCTTGGAAGAGAAGGAAAAAGGAAAAATCCCTAAGCTCAGCAAATCCTTAAAATTTTGGTCTCAGTTCATTAGGGAGCCGAACAAAGACTATTGTAACAAGGGAGCGAAAAGTAAAACTACCAAAATCTCCAACCACTCGCATCATGCAAGAGAAAGGAAACCAGAGGACACGGTTTCTCCATTCGGAATGGATGGGTCCTGGGTTCGATTTCCATTAATGCTTTGACTTCAGTACGCTTCTATAAGGACTTTGACTTTCTCCCACGTAGTTTTATATAAATTCAACTTAATAAAAACTGATCGTGCACGGTGTTGAAGACCTAACCACATGGATGTTGTACATAACAAGTATAAAACTTTTTTGATGTATTTAGATGTATTGATAGTCGATTTCGATTGATTTCTTAATTTTAAAGAGTAAATATCTTACAGGTGTCCTGTTACATTATTTACCTATTCATCCGATTTCATTTTTTGTGATAATATTAAACAAATAAACTGGAACTATTTAGTCCGACTTTTCTAGTAAATAAAGCTCCAGTTCTATTGAGAAGTATTAAAGACAACTTTCGAAGCTATTATTCATAGCAGAGTAAACATTTACGTTTGTAATAGAATGTGTAAATAGCCAGTTTTCCTCTACTTGTAGTGTGCTTTGACATCTGTCAATAGGAATTGACACAAGAATGTATGCATATAGTGATTTATATTAATGATCAAATTCTAAGTCAGTTGACTGACTGTTTATTGATAAATATTTACAAACTACTGTCTACTCTACCTGCTTTTAATAAGTATTAATGCAATGAACAAAAAAAATAAAAAAAGAGATTGAAGAAAAATTTTTTTTTTAGAAGTTTCTTTGTCTTCTACTGTAGGTTCAGTTGGTTTCTTTACTTAAAACATATAAAGTGGCCTTGACATTGTTATCCTATTGCTGTGAAACTTTCAGAATTTTATGGATATACTCAAAGTATTAAAAAAACTGACATTCTTGAAATCGAAATCTTATTCCTATCACTCAAAGTCTATTTCTTTTAATAATATGATTACGTATGTTGAAATGTTGAGTTCTATATAAAAATGGTTTTCTTAGGCTCACAATCTTCACATAAGTACAGTTTTCTGAATTTCCAGTGCCCAAAGTAAACATTTTTTTTCTTTTGTTAATTAAATAAAAAAGTAGATAAATACATCTCTAAAAAAATAAGGTTATCAACAGAAAATACAGATAAATATGTAAAGGTAGACCTATTTTGTAAAACCTACGAAACACCAATTATTTTTGCATCCACACAAATATGTCTATCACTACCTGAAGTTTACTGGAAGTAAAATGTTTACAATTTGTACATTTAAAAAAATATCTTCTTTGGAAATCTATATTTAATAATCTGGCTACCCCAGCAATGATGCAAGGAAATCTTCTCTGGCCCATAGTTTTACTCTAATCTCTCCTAAGAGTCTCTATTGCCGATTCATGTCATACATGATTTTACCCTTACTTTTCAACAAGTTTGTGTGAAGTTGTAAACCGATGACGCGTTGTGGAGCGCTGGGCCCGACATCTGGTGGTTGGAGGGGAATCTTTTCGCGGTGTAAACAGGCACCAGATGGGACTAGCGATAATAACGGATTGCTTAAAGTTGCGGTGAAGTTGGCTATAAGGGTCGAGGTTTTGATTGAAAAGTTATTAATATAAGTTTTGAGGTTTAAGGAAACCGAGGTGAGCTAGAAGTTACCGTTTTTATCCAATAAAAGTGGTCGAGAGATCGGGAACTTTCAGGTGGTGAGATGGTGAGGTGAAAGGGAAAGTGAAATGTTCATGTCAGAATTTAATTTTGTTGAACTATTATTTATATAGGTTGATAGGGTCCGTTTTCACGAAGTTTGTTATATAGTTAAAATGTGAAGAAAATCAAGAAAGTGATACTGACATTTTTTTTAGGGAACAGTTCAATTCAGGCAACAAATCGCCGTTACTCTATTAACACTAAATGTTTTACAGTGGAAATTGTACAAACTTTTGTCTATTGTTGTCTATAAATACCTCAAAATTAAAAATAATTTTTACAATTCGAATATACATTCTTGAATACCAGTGAATACCAATCTTGTTATTTTTGCAATGCTTTTTGCAAATGAATTTAAAGTATCTGGAAACCACAAAGGATTAAAACTAATATTTTTTATTGTTCGTTGGTTGTAATTTTATGCTTCGATCTCATTTAAAGTTAATTAATTTCATGCAATAAAAAGGTGCTTTCAAGATAATTTACAGCTCAGCAAAAAAGTCGATTGCCCTCTTATTAGCAATAAGTTTTTAAATCCGGAATTTAGATTTTGATGACTTTCATGACTATAAAATTATAATAAAACGTGTTTCTATAATATAATTTGGTCAAAAATATTTACCATCATATATTTATCAAAATAAATAACTAAATAAACTTCACGTTTATACGAAAATTAGAAAGTCTAAATTATTCTAATGTATAAAGCAACTTCTTTGTATTACAACAATGAAAATAATATCATGTGAAAACCATCGTTCTAAGTTTCTGCAAAATACAATGAATTCATCTCAACATTAACAGCAAAGAGTACCACACCTGTACTGTTCTGTTAGAAAAAACTGTAGCTAATAATTTGATAAAATTCCCAATTTCTGATAATCAAGTTATTAACTTTCCCTAAAAGCTGAACGCCTCCTCATTTCGCCCCTCAGCGATCCGAAGCTTCCATGCATCGTAATGGTCTGAGTTTGAAAGCAATTTGAGGGTTGACTTTCGGCAGATAATTATCCTACTATTAGCCTTTAGTAGATTCGGAGAGAAGCTTAAGCAGTTCTAGAATATTCCTTTATTATATTAGGGGCACTAAAACTCACAACATAATTAGAGTACATGATGTGTTTTGGAAGTGATCTGTAAAGTTACTTTATTGAGTTTGGATCGAAGTAGTATAAAGTTCAAAGGGGTTAGCCATAATTACGTTTTGCTTTTGTGACGTTTGAAAAGTTTGTTTTATTTGTATTGTGAAATAGCTTTTTATTGCATTAAGAGAATTCATCCACAATAATCGTCGTTATCGCAGCAAGAATCGCTATCTTGTAATAAAGTAATGTTTTCTCCAATAGCTTTAAAACTTAATATTCTTAAGAAAATAATCATTTGAAAATTAAAATTTTGTATGAATATGAATTTACCTTACAGGTGAGACAATACCTTTTAAGTAACATTAGTGTAAGTGTAAAACGAACCATAATGCAACTTCGATTGAACCAGAAAATAATTTACGTCCGACAAAGAAAAGTTTTGTTCGATAGTGAAAACTGTTCTATATGTAATCTGATGATTTATGTCACATTGTTAACAACTGTCCATGTTATAGATCTGCTAGATTAAGATACATCAGTGACGAAAATGGTACATTATATACATTAAATATAAACCCTAGATTAATCTTTAATAAAATATTTCACAATAAAACAAAACTGTTCAATGTTCTCTATTTTTTAAGGGCAGTTGCAATTATCAATGATATAATTGGTGTATAAAAATGTAAAGTTATTTCAATATAGGTATTATATAAAATATATACGTAAACCAAACAATGTCAATATATACTTGTGATTTATCTTCATATTTTGTATTCATATAGTGATAAAAAAAATGTTAATATGAAAGTGTTTATGTAACTATATTATATTTGGGATTAGGGCCTGGCCCACGTAAATAAACCATTTATTATTTTTATTATTATTATATTTTTTTAAATACAAAGAGTCGATGTATACTGTAACACAGAGGATTAAGGAATATAATACTTAATAAAACTCCAGTTAAACACTCATTCACTGGTATTTTACGAAATATGTAGACTTCAAATTTATTCCAATTGAAGTTTTGTTTTCTTTTGTTAATTTGTTTAGTAGCTTAAATATAACAAACCAATCTTCTAATTTTCTTTTTATAGATCCAACGAAAAGCATAATTTATTATTTCACGAACTGCATGCAATATTGTACTATTCTATGAAGATTTGGGAAAGGACAACGGAGGATTTTACAGGGGCTCCAGAATAAATTCAAGTCTTTCGTTGGCAGGGGAACATAACCTGATATTTTGCAAACACTTTGCTTGATAATAATGTTACATAAACGTCGAAATATTACTATAGCTTGCCCAGGTTAACAAATCCCCTGACTGATAATAGGTCTCTGTAACAAACTTTACTGTTTTCGCACGTGATTGGCGGAGATGACTGCAATGTTGATTGTTTCCTGGCCAACGCGCTCATTTTGAAAAAAAAAAAAAAATGAAATAATTATATATGCAGATAATTATACATGTGGCAACAACACATTGTAAACAACATTTCGCCGGGGGATTTGTTAGTCTGCGCAAGCTAGTTATACACGGTTTTTTGTTGATTTATATTACTACATTTTGACAGAGCTTATCAATAATTTGTAAAGTAAATAATATCTTTACTGTCTTTATTTACACCTCGATACGATTTCTATAGATAAATTTTCATGTTCAACCTAAGATAATATAAATCTTTTCTGAACTATTTTTCTTCTGTGAACATTGAATCTCTACAAAAAAACACTATTTTTCACTTCTTCACCCACCACAAGCCCACCATCAACGTTAATAAAGCATCCCAGGAATTTCCGCATCTGATGAGCTCACACCTTTATATACTGCTCTCTAACAAACAGGGTTGTCAGCTTTCAACAGAGTTTACCATCATTTTAGGGCACCTTTTATTTTTATATATACTGTTGATGCTATATGTGAATAATATTATATTAAACCACTATATAGACTTATCTGTTATAATATGGTACAGCCTTACATTTAAACTTACATTAGTACCAGGGATTACATCTGATAGAAAAAGTAAAACAAGTTAAAAGAATTTTTGTTATCCTATTTCTAAATACTTTTTAGTGTACAGTAAAATATATTGAAGTTACAATTTTTTATTTTTGATACTCCCTAAATTAAAAAAATAGTTTAAAAATATATCAGATTTTAAAAGTAGTAAGAAGGATTAATAGACACGAGAAACTTTCTTTTTTTATTTAACTTAAGTCGGTAACATTACCATTTTCTTGAACTCTAAAATAACACAAAGAAAGTGATATATTTAATAATAATAATATATGAATTTTTATTAGGTGGAACTGCAAAATTTATAGGAATGTACTCCTTCGTTTAATTTTTTCTTATTGTTATCTTACCAAATTAATGTTATACATTAAAATGGTCTGCTTGGTGTGTATTTAAATTAATTTTGATACATAAAATTATGCACATTGAGTTCAAATTGAAGCAAAACCTTAGAAGAAAGTCAGGATAATTTGGTTTCGAAGATACAGTATCATGGAAATGATGGTAAATTCACGAATCACAAGTTAAAAGCCACCTCAACACGTGAAATGAAAGTGAATTTTAATAATAGTTTCACTGATTTTCAAACATCTTTGTCTGGCACCCTTCATGCCACCATAGAATGTATGTATGATTCATAGCAACCAGTTCATTGTTGATTTTATGTCGTCATAAATGGTAAATGCTGCGAGGATAATAATAACGGTATTTATACTCTCCACTTTTATTTGATCGAGTCAGTATGTTTTCCACATTTTATATAGATATCACCATAGCAGAACTGGGGGTAGATTCATATCAGTCTTTTATTTACTTTTTCCCTGGTTTCTAGTAATTTGTTCGTTTCGGGGAAAAATATCGAAAGGTGTTGTTTTGCTGCAATATTATGAACAGTCGAGAGAATATCAAATGAAAAAGGCAAAAGTAATAAAGTGAAGCGGTAAACAGAAGGTAGACGTTTCTCACGTCATAGCTTTTATATTGTAGAACTCAGAATATACAGTATATCTGTTATAAGGTAAACGTTTTTATTATCAGCTTGAATCTTGAACTAACTACTAACTACTACTACTACTAACTACAGTACTAACTTGAAAATAATACTCGTTTGTACTTTTTTGTAATCTCGATTCAAATTACGATTCTTTCACACTTCTAAAATTATTGTTGTAATAGCATTCCTAAATTAATTTATGATACTAAATTTAATATTTTTGAATCATTAAATTTTAACATTGCGTGAAATTAAAAATGAATTTAGGTTTACAAAACGTACTTTTGAATGAAATGTGCTGAACGATAGGATACACTGTATAGATACTAGTGATAGATATAGTGATTCTCAGGTTAATAACTGGCAATCACTTTCAGTTATAAACATGAGAATATCATCAATTTCACCTTTCCCTTACCTCGATATCCTGTACATTCTCCAACTTTTGATTACTGTACCTCTCGAGTCTTTGTGAATATTACTTACACTTCTCTATATCTGATACTTCTGTACCTTGGAAAAAAAAAAAAAAAACTTCTTGAAAATTTCAATGATTGAAAAACTCCTATTCACTCCTTCTCCTCCTTTCTTTATTTTATTCATCAATTTCTCTCTTTCTTTTCAGCGAACGCGTTGATTCCCCATTTTACCGTCAAATTGACTGAAAACTGCGCCAAACTTCACTGCAAGCGCTGAACGAACCCTTTAAAAAAGAAGATCCACAGCAAAGTGAGTAAACTTGACGAATCCATTTTTTGTCTCTTTTTCTAACCATATCTCCTTTCTTTCTTTCTTTTTTTGCCACTGTCTATCGGGGGAATTGGCCTACTCTTTGGGAAAGGGTATTTTTCGGAAAGAGTATTATTTTGCTCGAGGAAAAAAGCAGGTCGATGCACGGTAGTGTGATGTTTGCTGCCGTTGGTAGAAATGTGCTTCTTTCTTGTGCTCGTTTATGAATTCTTTTAAGCTGCTTTGCATAAGAGTTTTCTTTTTGAACAGCAATATGGAAAAAAAGTTTATCTGAGGATAAAAATTTGAAGCAATGAATAAGATCAAGTAGATTTAAAAATTCTTCATTCAGCAATATTTTGTAAATCCAATTATTACATCAGGATATATACTAGTAGTTATTTTCTGCAAGTCAACCATTGAAAAGCAAATCATAATGACAAGAAATACTTGGAGTTTGTTTAATCACTGTAGTGGTCTTGAATAGTTATTCATTGAAATAGGACAGTTTGAGTAGAACTATTAATTCTAAATTATAGAGAAAGTTGTTTCCAAATATTTCTTTGTAATATCAGAATTACAATTTCGTCTATGGTTGTAATTTTAAAATTATACAAAAAAAAATATTTTAGAATTTTGTTATGTATTATTTAGTGAAAAATAGCTCATATGACTTTTACTGCAATGGAGAACTGTATACTATCATATATTACTATGATCTATATAATTATGTTAAAAAATCGTACAGGCAAATTTTACTTTCTAATTAATATGTCGTAGAATGTTCTCAACTATAATATTAAGGTAAAAAAATGTGAAACAAACAATATACTGATAGTAGTAATATTGTATGCAAAATCTTTGAGAATAAATGTAGAGGTGAAAGTCGAAGTTGATAAAAAATAATAACCGTTATGATTAAAATGTAAAATGACTTGTTCGGCGTGTCAATTTAAGACTAATGTAATTATTATTATCTTACATTACAAACAATAATATGACTAACAAATATTAAAAGAGAAATTTCTAAACAATCAAAATTCCAAAATATTAATTTGAACATGACTTATAATATGAGTTTGTCAATCATAGGTGAAGTTCTGGTTTAATTAAACATTCTGTTTGATGAGATTCGAACTATTCTGTAACCTTGCTATACGGAAACTACTTCAGCTTTAAAATGATTATAACAATGCAATTAAGGATTATCAATTCTTACAACAAAATTTCCCAATATAATAATATTACTGTTCCATGCATTACTTTTTGTAAAAAGAACTCATTGATTCTTATATCAGACAGTGAGAGAGACGTTTTCTAAGAATTTATATACTCCAGCACACCTCATTAAAGTTTATTGAATGAACATCAAGAATAGAACTTCCTGCAATAATAAATACATATTGTTCTGATACTACCACAACGTTTTCATTGTTGCAATATTTATTCTTTGATGTGAGCGATATAGCTCCTTTTCGTCATATTCACTTAATATTATATTCTAAATAAAAGATCGTGAGAATCCAAAAGTTGTTCATTAACGAAAATTATCTGATTTGTGGAGTGGAACTGATATTTTATAGTTTAACGTTACCGTGTACATATGTAAAGAACATAGAATGGTAAAAAAAATGTATAAATTAATATAAATAAAATTAATATAGGTAATATGCAAGTTAATGTTTAAAAAGTACACCAATGAATTATTACTCTAGTTTATAATGACTTTTTCCGATATCTTTATTGAAAAAGCCACTCTGAAAATACAAAATTTTAACTCCAAAGTTGATAATTATATCATATTTTTAACTTCCTGCTAATAATTCAAAATTTGTAAGTGACTTATTTCATCCCACATTATATCCACATATTATATTCATTTGATTCACCATCAATAAAAATAATGTTAGCAATCCAAAAATCTTTAGTTCTTTACCACGATGACTTTTGGTAATTATACATAAAACAGCCTCTTTATATTAAGCGGCCATCCTATACTCTACATGTATATTGACCGAAGCACCGAATCCTCAGAGTCTATCTAATCAGACAAAACCCTATCTTTAAAACATGAGATTCGCCCCTGCATAAACAAGTTACTTAACAAAGGCGGTCTAAGTACATTCTCCTGCAGAATACCTTTGGGTTACCTCTCTATATATGTTATTTTAATTTAAAATGAAAGTCAAATAGATTGACCAAATTGAGGTTTAATGCTCAATTAACATGTTCTTTTAAGCAAATTCAATTGGAGGTTGGCCAGTATCACATTTTGTACATTATAACGCAAGAAAAAATTACCCCTCATATGTTTGTTTTACTAATGGGGAGTATGGTTGGTGAATTACAGCGTTTTAACGAATTATGAGGATTGGAAAATCACTGTTTGGAATGAGCTGTGGATTTGAAAGGTATTTTAGGTGAAATGTTATTTATAGGTGGTTTTAATATAGTTACAGTGCGTTGTGACAATCGGGGCAGATGGCATTGAACTATGACTGTATACTATAGATTGTTAAAATGGATTGTCTAAAGGTATGTTACAGAATTATGATGTGCATTTCATTTTTTGGCAGTTTCTACTTTATTTACATATTAAAATTTTCCGAGCAGCCCATGAACTCAATTATTTTATATATACATTACAAATTTTCTACAATACTTTCAAAGTTATGCCAAAAATATTATGTGTGTGCTTATACAAAAAGTATGTAACTATTTTTTGTTAATTGAAAACAGAACTGTGGAGAAAGCAGTTTAATAGCGAAAGTGACAGAATCTTTATGTTGTCGGTGTTATGCTGATTTAAATATGGAAACAATTTGGTTTTATTCATCAATTTTCACGTTATATGGAACATTGATATCTCATTTCTAAACATTTTCCAAACATTCTAAGTATTTGTATAGTAATATTTTTTAGACTATTAAGTGACTGCTGTATAATTCACCTAAACTACTAAAACGAAAATTCCAATTCAACATCTTCATCATTCTGTATACGGTAACAGTTTACTCATTTGCAGCATTCAAATAAATCTTCGCTATATAGCGCTAAGAGTAATATTTTACAGTATTTAAATCTTGCTTTCAAAATTTATACAAAAAATTGCAACTCTCATTGCCACAAATTCTAAAAAAAATCTACAAATTAAAATGAATTCCGTAACAACCTATAACACAGTTCTTTAAAATTATTCATATAAAATACCAGTACTGTACATATGCAAAAGAATTTTTCTTCATTTTTAATCAACTACTAAATACAAAAAGAGTCCCAAAAAAGCATGAAAATTTATGTTCAACCGCACTAGCTGATTAATCAACTAGTCTTAGCGCTCAACGACTAGCAGGAAGGACGAAAAAATAATAATAATAAATCCAATGTGGGCCTTACATACTTGCTAATTTGAAAACAGCCTGTCCTGTTCTTTCTGATTTGACACTAATTGGTGAAAAAGAAAAACAGTCGTACAGTACTCACTGGTCAGCAAAGCATAAAAAGTTTTTCCTCGTGTTGTATATAGAACTATGGGAAAAATCATTAGGGTTTTTTAATCCCTCCATGAATTAGAGTACATGTGATAAAATTCACACTAAATGAAGTGCCATGGTTGGTAGGCTTTTGTTTATATGGAAGTTTATTATTTTTAGTGGTTTTGTTGAAAAGTGCTACGTTGAATATTAATTGGATTGATGATAAGTGGGAGCTGTATAATATTATGTAGAATAACACAAGCTTTATGTACAGGTATCTCATTTTCTGTAGTAATACATGATTCGTTAATGTTTTCACATGTTTTGAAGCTAAATGCTTTTGAGTTGGCAAAAAAATATTATTTTGTCAATTTAATTGCGTTACCTTTAAACTGTAAGTTGAATTTATGTGCATGGTATATTTGTTTTTCTGATAGAATAAGCTTATTTTTGAAGCATTTAAATAGCTTAGAATAACATTTATCAACAGAATTTAATGTTTAATGAATTTACTTTGTACATTATATTTCATTTATAATAGATTAATAGTTAATTGTTTAAGCTGTTGTCGATATAGACTTCTGAGCAATCATACGCTTATTATGTTTTTGTATGTGTCAAATGTATTGCTGTTTCCAAAGTAACTTATTTCTCAAAGAAAATGTCTAGGTTGCTGTAATGTAAATATTATTGTAATACGTTGTACTTTAGATTTCCTAGCGCGATAGAAAGGTGGTTTGAATTGGTAGGTAAAATTCTCATTCTGAAATATGATTAGAGGTTTGAGTTATTAATAGGTCAACAGAAAGAGTAAGACATATTGTTTACTAATTATTATCTTGAGCTTTTTTAGGAACATAGAATAAATATTACAGCCGTATTTTATATAATAGATGATTACATTGCATGCTTGTGTTCATTTGTTGCTGCTCATAGTTTTAAAATATTAATAATATGGTTTATTGTCCTCACAACGGCAAACATTTGGCAATAACAGCAGTGACATACACAACATAGCACATTATAACATAAATATTCATAGATAACAGAGCTAACACTTTTACCAACATAATGCTACTGAATAATCAGATAAATGTACACTATTATCATTGACAAAGTTTTTATTAAATATATTCATTTCAGAATTACTTATCAAAAGTCATAAATAATTTTAGCATCTTCAATACCTCATCTTCAAGATCATTAGCATCTTCAAGAGTCTGGAATTGATTTAGCATCTTCAATAGTCTGGAACATAATTATGATTTACATGGAAAGGTCTGGAATAACGGATAGATCGGGTTGGGATTTTCAGTTTTAAAGTTTCGGGAAATATTGTTAAAAAAGTATTATACCTCATATTA